>BRDA01033685.1:0-19411 GCA_036984385.1 Crenuchus spilurus | reverse complement strand
ACATTACCGCGACTTCACTAAACTAATAACAACAGTGTGGATAGCGGAAGTGAGTGAGTTGGCTGAGAAATACGTCAAACACCCCCGTGTGCATAATATAGCCTATTACAGCCGTGAGCAAACGTCTGTCCACGTCTAGACTCTTCCTCCCTGGCTCGTGCTGGCAACGTCAACAGCTAAACAGCACCCTCTAGCGTGCGGCTGCACTTCCGGTGTGGGTTTTCTTAATGTGTTTTTACTTTGTTGCTGTTGCGTGCGCTTTTTTAATGTTATGCTCCGCGTTTTTAATGTCGTTGTGTTGCGCATTTTAAATGTTGTTGTTGTGCTTTTTAAATGTTGCCCTGCACTTTCTTAATGTCATTGCATTGTGATTTTTTTGTTTGAAGCATTTTCTTAATGTCGTTATGTTTTCCATTATGCTGTTGTGATCTCAGCTTTTGTTTTTGCTTTGTAAATGTTGTTGTGATGTGACTCCATGTGCCACCGTAAAATTGGGATTAAGCGAAGATTAAACGGGAAAAAAATACAAAATTCAAGGCATGTGCTAAATATAAAAATACCTAAAAAAAGTAAGATAATTATTAACTATAAAAGCTGCTGATAATGTAAAACTCCCCTTTTGTGGTGCAGATAGAGTCATAGAACTGCCTAAGTATTAAATTCAGCTCAGCTTTTTCAACTGTTACCAAATTGACCTTAAAGTCATTTTGTAAAAGACAGTCCGTGAAGCTCTTTGCAGCTCACTTTGTTTGTCGAATTGAATTTTGCTCATTTCGAGCCAGTTCCAGCTCGTTCAGTTGATCACTGTAGTCGACCTAATAGTTTTTGTGGTGTTCGTAGGTTCAGAATTTGATGCAGGTGTGGAGTCACACTCTTCTTCAGAGTCTCTCCAAACTGGTTGCAGGTCAAATGTTATGTTAAAGGCATCCATTTGTTTCATTTCTGCAGGTTGTATAAGCACAGATACAAAAATGTTTGTGTGTATATGCAGTTACTAGGCAACGCATCCGCAAAGTGATACAGCTTTAGTGTGAGAAGGCCGTGCTGTTATCACGTATATCAGCACGGTTAGAATACTTCTCAACCAATCAGATTGTGAGGTCGGAACTAACTGTTGTACAATAGTGTGTAAAGTATAATGCATCAAGTTCTATTGTACTGTGATTTGTTCCTAGCTAATGTGGTACCTTGTATTCATTATACAGTGGTGCTTGAAAGTTTATGAACCCTTTAGAATGTTCTATATTTCTGCATAAATATGATCTAAAACATCATCAGATTTTCATACAAGTCCTACAAGTAGATAAAGAGAAACCAGTTAAACAAATGACACACAAATATTATACTTGCTCATTTATTTATTGAGGAAAATTATCCAACCATCCATCATCCTCTACATCCTCCATCTGTACCCAGGTTGTGTGGGTAACAACCTAAGTAGACCAAACGTCCCTCTCCCCAGCCACCACTTCTAGCTCATATGTGAGGTCTCCAAGGTGTATGCAGGCCAGCTGAGAGATGTAATCTATCCAGCATGTCTTGGGTCTTTCTCGAGGTGTCCTCCAAATGATCAATGATCCAATATGACATATTTGTGAGACGCAAAAGCATGTGAACCTCTAAAATTAGCAGCTAAGTTGAAGGAGAAATTAGAGTCAGGTGTTCTCAATCAATGGGATGACAATCAGTTGTGAGTGTGGACCCTGTTTTATTTGAAGAACAGGGATCTATCAAAGTCTGCTCTTTCGCAACACATGGTTGTGGAAGTGTATCATGGCACAAACAAAGCAGATTTCTGAGGAGCTCAGAAAAAGAGTTGATGATGTTCAGGCTGGAAAAGGTTACAAAACCATCACTAAAGAGTTTGGACTCCACCAATCCACAGTCAGACAGATTGTGTACAAATGGTGGAAATTCAAGACCACTCTTACCCTCCTCAGGAGTGGTTGACCAACAAAGATCAGTCCAAGAGTAAGGCGTGTAATAGTCAGCAAGGTCACAAAGGACCCCAGAGTAACTTCTAAGCAACTGAAGGCCTCTCTCACATTGGCTAATGTTAATGTTCATGAATCCACCATCAGGAGAACACTGAACAACAATGGTGTGCACGGCAGGGTTGTAAGGAGAAAGTCACTGCTCTCCAAAAAGAACATTGCTGCTCATCTGCAGTTTTCTAAAGATCACATGGACAAACCAGAAGACTATTGGAAGAATGTTTTGAGGACAGATGAGACCAAAACAACTTTTTATTTAAATGAAAAGTGTCATGTTTGGAGAAATAAAAACACTGCATTCCAGCAAAAGAACCTTATCTCATCTGTGAAACATGGTGGTGGTAGAATCATGGTTTGGGCCTGTTTTGCTGCATCTGGGCCTGAATGGCTTGTCAACATTGATGGAACAATGAATTGTGAATTATATCAGAGAATTCTAAAGGAAAATATCAGGACATCTGTCCATGAACTGAATCTCAAGAGAAGGTGGGTCAATGACAATGACCCTAAACACACAAGTCGTTCTACCAAAGAACATTTAAAGAACAGTTACTGTAAACATTTAGTTACAGTTTTTGCTGCAAATGGTGTCACACCAGATACTGAAAGCAAAGGTTCACCTACTTTTGCCTCTCACAAATATGTCATGTTGGATCATTTCCCTCAATAAATAAAAGAGTAAGTATAATATTGTTGTCTCATTTGTTTAACTGGGTTCACTTTATCTACTTTTAGGACTTGTGTGAACATCTGATGATGTTTTAGGTCATATTTATGCAGAAATGTAGAAAATGATCTAAATCGTTCACAAACGTTTGAATTTGCTTGTGGCTAGTCAGATCAGGAGCACTATAAAGTACAGCTTTATTTAGTGTCTAAACAAGCCTGAATAAGACAGAACTCACCTGTGCCATTGTAAAGCCTCAGATTTTGTACTTTTATAATGCTGAATAAGCGGAAACATTAAGAAGAAGAAGAAGAAGAAGAAGAAGGATATGCGTTTTACCCATCTGTGCAGTTAACACACACATACACACACTAGTGAGCACAGCACACACACCAGGGGGCAGCGAGCACATGCATACCCAGAGCAGTAGGCAGCCACCTGCTGCAGCACCCGGGGAACAGCTAGGTACCTGTCTCAAGGGCACATCAGCTGTGTATTTTTTCTGCTGGTTCTGGGGCTCAAACCAGTGACCCTTTGGTACCCAATGAGTACTGTATATGTCACATTTCCAGGCACTCCTCATTTGTGTTGTATAGACAGATGTATTGAAACATAATTGGAGCATACTGAACCAACATTTGAGTCATTATACGCCTTCATCTTTAAATGCATTTATAATCTGTATATAATTTGTCCATAGCAATATTTTAATATAGCGTGACGATTTCTATCAAATTTAAGTCCAGGTGATTGTATTTATTATGGGCTGCTGTAATGGTGCAATTGGACATTACAATTATGTGTAATCATGCCAAATGCAGCTCTTGTCTATCATCAAGTGTAGAGCAGTTCAGAGCTGTGTAAGAATCAGTGAGATGAAAGCTGAGGGGACTGAGGACCAGTACAGTCCAACAGCTAAACTTTTTCCTTTACTAATAATGAGATGAATCAGCTGTGAGAGCAGGGAAATCATCAAAACAGTGCAGGAGTTCCCCACCCTGAACTAGAAGGTCAGCTGGTTGTTAAATAACTCACAGATAAAGTGCTATGAAAAGAGTCATGAATGAACAAATAATTGCTGATCTGAATGTTAACTACTGTACTGATTTCTCTCTCTCTCTCTCTCTCTCTCTCTCTCTCTCTCATCACACACTCTCAATCACTTTATATCTCCCTCAGTCTATTTTTTTCACTCTTATACTATATATCTCTATCTCTCTCATTCACTTTCACTCATTCTATATCCCTCTCAATCTATACCACTCACTCATTCACTCACTCTCACTCATTCACCCTCACTGTCTCACTCACTCTCACAGTTTCATTGTTTCTCTCTCTCTCTCTCTCTCGTGCTCTGTTTGATTGGACTGGCTGTCTCAAACACAGTTCTGTGCAAAGCATACTAATGAAAGAGACCACATACTGACCACAAGTGTGTGTGTGTGTGTGTGTGTGTGTGTGTGTGTGTGTGTGTGTGTGTGTGTGTGTGTGTGTGTGTGTGTGTGTGTGTGTGTAAACTGACTTTTTTGCCTTTGGACCTTTAAAGCACACTACGGTAGTACTGCTCTTTACTGAATCAACAATGACTTTAGTAATACATTTCCTCAGTTCATTTTTTTGTATTGACACTGGTTAAATAAATTTCAGGTGTGAAGAAAGAGAGGGAAGCACAGTGAGGGAAGAGAGGGAAGCACAGCTCCCTATACATGTGTGAGTGTGTGTTATTGTAGAAGGCACATCTGACCCATCCCGACCACAGTCCTTTATTTTCTTTAACTTCAAAATTTCCAATATGTTATATTTAGGCGTATGTGTGCATGTGTGCGTGTGTGTCTGTGTGCTGCTAAAGGTGAGGCTTCAGTCAATCATGTCTCTGTGGGTGGACGTGAGCTCAGTGTGAGGCTCAGGCCCAATTGCTGGGCTTCAATAATCCTGCACTGATAATCTCACATTAATGAAGCCTCTCCTGCTCCCTCCCACCAAGCCTGAATCAACCACATGTCTGCCTTCATATCAGACAACACTGCTCTCATACATCTGCATTAAACCCTAAAATGCAGATTACAATTTAGCAGGATTAATAATAATGACTCAGATTCATACCCTCCTCCACATTCTCTTTCTGCTGGAAGCTATGACTTACTTTCTGAAACTGTGCTGCATGTTCTTACCTCCAAGAGTGACTTTTATGTTTAGACATACACACAGATCATACACACTGGCCTATTCAGATCAATCAAGGATTCAGTAGTAGTATAATCTCACATTAAACTAAATTTGCTATGTTGAATTTTACATTGGTATGTGATCACAGTGTATCACAATGATCACACCTTTAGTCTGAAATCCATTACTTCCTGTTTTAGAGGAGTATATATATGAGTTGCCTCAAATACCCTGCTATGTATTATCCTAGCTTGTAAGGGAGGGTGTGTGTGTGTGTGTGTGTGTGTGTGTGTGTGTGTGTGTGTATATATATATGATAATATGATGTATATGTACATCTTTCAGGCCCATTAGTCTTACATGAAAAGAATGGAAGTCCAGAGTCTTTAGGTGGGTTCTGGACATTCCAGGACTTTAAATTCAAGCAAACTCAAACAAAACATGACTGTTATTCTGTGTTCTGAGACAGAAGATTCACATTCATAGAGTATAATCTCTGCCTTCTGCTATTAATGTAATAATAAACAGATTATATAAACAAATCCACTGTATATGATGTGTAATTTCCCTCGAGAATGACCACCTCATTATTCCAAACCATTTCAGCCCATAAAGTTATTTTTAATGATGAAAGTTCTGTAAGCTCTGGAGATCTGTGGATGCCTGTGAGCTGTATAGGAGGAAAATAAGAAATTAACATTATCCACAACACTGGAACATTTCACCTGTGTTATCATCTGAGCACAATATGTGACCATTTATGATTCAATGTAAATTAGGCACACATCCAATGAACTCCCAATGCATGAGGCAGAGCTGCTTTATTGTGGCTGCTTTTCAGAATGCTTCTCCATTAGGCTCTTTATTCCAAGCCATTGCTTCCCCCATTAGTGTACAGGAGCCTATTAGATTGCGGAGAGGGCCGCTCACAGGTACACACCACGCCTCACTGAACTCATTCCAATCAGCCTTCCACCTGCTTTCCATTCCAGCTGGCATCAGATCCACAGTGAAGATACAATCGTTTACTTTCCACTGGACATGCTGTCACAAACCCACAGGGGAATGTCTGGACTCTACTGACACGCTTCACTCAGCCAAAATTAAGAGTGACTGGAAACAGCCGAAAGCAACAAAAATGAAACTAATAGAGCCCTTTACTTCTATTCATTTCCAGAACAAACAATACCGAATTCTCCAACTTGTTTTGAGGAGTCCACTGAATACACTTAAATGATGGGTTTCATTTAACTGGCTCAACCTCGAACATCAGTTCCACATAAAATAAAATATTTTACATCAACATGCTACGATTGCCAAAAACTTTCAAAAGTAAAAGTTCCAAGTAGGTTCTTAGGAGTGATGCTATGCTTCTCATTGTTCTACCAACACACCCAAAGTAACATATTTTAAAGTCCTAAATACCCCATACAGGTTTATTGGTTAGAGTAAAATGTGCAGTACCAGTGCTAGGCATGTGGGTGCCCTAAGCACAAATGCTTTGTGTGCCCCCATCCTGCCTCCCTCCAGCATGCAACTCTCCGCCATTGTCCATTGCGGGCGGGGCCATTGTTCGGCAGGCAAATGTGTTTGATAATAAAGGATTTTTGCTCAAATTGTGTAGTCGGTCCGAGGGGGGTAGTGTTTGCAGTGAAGATTTTGGTGGTGCCCCCGTCCACAAATGAAACCCTACGCGCAGTGCATAGTCCGCATGAGCTTTAATCACATGAAAGATTAATAGATTTTATTATTTTCTAATTAAAAACAAATAACGTCACTATGACCCAAAATAAGTCTTGTAGTATGTGTGGAATAGTTGTCTCTATATTACTAAGTTGAATTTACATCATTATGTTAAGTAATATGTGAGATTAATAGATTTATTTGATCATTCTTTGTCATTAATATACAAATAACGTCACTATGTTCCAAAATAAGTCTTGTAGTATGTCTGGATATGTGAATATATGTCTGCATTTTAATAAGTTGGTTTCACATTATTAGGTTTAATAACATGACACGTTGGTTATTTTTTATAATTGTACATAAAACAAATGTTAGAAAAATTACAAAGACAAAAATATATGAATGTGTATGAAGATACATATATGTACTGTCTCACTGCAATACAGTCCTGGATGACTAATAACTTTCTCAAACTAAATTGTAATAAATCTGAGATTACTGTAATTGATCCCAAATCTCTCCTCTCCTCTGCTCAGGAGTTCTCCCTTTTCATTGATGGATGCAAAGTTAGCCCCTCCCCTTGGATCATTTTTGATCCCACCCTTTAATTTCAACCACACATTTGAGTGTTGTGCTGTTCCACCAAGATCACTGGACCTAGCTCTTTTAGTTCTTAGTTTTTAGAAAGTAACATCTCTAACAAGCTTGGGATGCTTCATTTTGTTAATTTGCGCATTAATAAATGAACAAGTGAATACGACCAAAGTGAGTGAGTGAGTCCCTGAATCACATGTGCTTCGTGTTTCACCTGCCCTCAAAGCTCACTCTCTGGGCCGGAGCTGAAAGTCTGAAGTAAGACCGCCTTTGGAGTGTTACAAGAGGAAAAGCGTAACTACGAATATCAAGAGAATGTCCAATATTAAACTAACTTTACACAGCTGGCTTGCGTGTCGCTTATCCGAGTCAAATCAGCACGCTCAATTTGATTCATTTATTCAGAATACTGATTCAAAGCACGCGCAATTTGATTCAGATGCTCTGAATAAGTGAATCAAATTGCACGTGCTGATTTGACTATAGTACTAGCTATAGTATCAAAAACATCGAGTATTACAGAATCGAATCGTTTGAAGCGTTGTAGTATCAAAAAAGCACCAAACTATTAATACCTCGTGCATCTCTAGTGGCCAATTGCATCTCAGTAAAGAAAAACAGCATCAGCAGACGCAAAGCTATGCTGAGCCAAAAGAAACAAGTAATGACGAGCTTCCTAGAAAGGTAGTGGAGTCGAAAGTACAATATTTGTCTTTGAAATGTAGTGGAGTGAAGTCACAAATTTACCAAAAAATAAATACTCAAGTAAAAATACTCAAAAAATGTATTTAAGTACAGTACTCAAATAAATGTACTCCACTACTGTCCACTGGTGCATATTATTACACTTTCCTTTTTTAACCAGTAATACATGTTTATGACTTCTGCCATTCGGTCTCTTCACAAATCCCAGAATGCACCGCGCAACCGGCAACATCCGGTTCACCATTTTCTCTTGTTTATGTCTGTGCCAGCTATGGTACATACACTGTTTACAACTTTATTTGGTAAGTAAATACTTACGTGATATCTACTAGCTTTTGTAACTATATGCAGATAATATTTCTTTGGATATTAAACATCATATCTTGTTGTGTCAACTTGTATTTTCAATTTATGCCGTGGGTTTTTAGTGTAAACATGCTGTTGCAAGCTATCATGTTGCATGCTATAAATTCAATGTACAAAGTAGGCCAGTGTGGCAAGCAGTGTGATAGTGTAGCTTAGTATTGATAGCATGGTGAACCGGTGAACCGGATGTTGCCGGTTGCATGGCATTCTGGGATTTGTGAAAGGGGCAAATAGTAACCATTTTGATGGATTGGACCAGATGGGTTAGTCTTCATTACCCTCACAGATCAATTCTTGGCCATCCAACACTTTGTGGCCTGTTGGTGGTTTGTTCCTTTTCAGATCACTGTCAGGTCCTCAATACTACTTACTAAGAAAACCACACAAGCCTTACCATTTACCACATGTTTACTGCTGATCACAGGAGGAATGTGTAAGAGTATATACTTGAACAAAAGCATAGAGGCCTAAGAGTATGTATACCATACACCAGTCAGGTGGTTATAATGTTTTGTGGTGTTCTGGCCCTTCTGTGTATTTTACTCATGTGGAAATAGTGCACACATTTGAATCAAGTTTTTATTTGTCTATTTTTGATGTGTGTTAGAAGTAAAGAACTAACAATGCTGTCACACGTTTGAACATGGTCACACTATACAACGCTCTCAGGTTGCCAAGGCCAAGCTGTTTCTATTGGAGCAAATAATGCTGTTTCACATTGATATGATTCTTTATATCACAACCGCTGCTTTATTGACCTGCTCTTCAGATCAATACCATCTTCTCTTTAAGGCTGTGCACATTTCATCAGCTACTGTTTATGCTCCTGCCCCTGAGCAAGCCACACTCGTTTAACACCCCACAACATGCTTTCTCTCTGATTAACAGCAGTCATAATATCTTTAATAATCTTGTTTGGATCGAATCCTTGGTCTCAGAGCAGGCAGGTGTGGAGGTGGTGATGTGATGGAAGGAGTAGCAGAAATACTGCCTACATTAAAACCAGACTCACATTTGCAATCACACTTACTACTAGTAGTAGTAACAGTAGTGGTGGTGATGATGGTGGTAGTAGTGCCAGTACTAATAGTAGTAACAGTAGAAGTAGTAGAAGTAGTAGTAGTAGTAGTAGTAACAGTAGTAGTAATAGGAGTAGTAGTAGAAGTAGAAGAAGTAGTAGAAGTAGTAGTAGAAATAGTATTAACAGTAGTAGTAGTAGTTGTAGTAGAAGAAGAAGTAGTTGTAGTAGAAGTAGTACAAGTTGCAGTAGAAGAAGAAGCAGTAGTAGAAGTAGTAGTAATAGAAGTAGTAGTAACAGTAGTAGTAGTTGTTGTAGTAGAAGAAGTAGTAGTAGAAGTAGTACTAGTAGTAGAAGAACAAGTAGTAGTAGAAGAACAAGTAATAGTAGAAGTAGTAGTAGATGAAGTAGTGGTGGTAGTAGTAGTAGTTGTAGAAGAAGAAGAAGTAGTAGTAGAAGAAGAAGTAGTAGTAAAAATAGTACTAGTTATTGTAGTACATTACATTACATTTAGCGGACGCTTTTATCCAAAGTGACTTACAATAGTGGGAAAGTACAAATGCAAAAAATACTAGAGTTGTGCTAGTATTTACTAGTACTAGTATACTAGAATTAACATTTAGATATTGAATGCTGAGTGCATATCAGTACTCATGGGGAGTATCTGGGATCACTAGAGCAGGTGCTCTTTGAAGAGCTCGGATTTTAGGAGAAGAAGAAGTAGAAGTAGAAGAACAAGTAGTAGTAGTAGAAGTAGTAGAAGTAGAATTAGTAGTAGTAGTAGTAGTAGTTATAGTAGATTAAGAAGTAGTAGTAGAAAAAGAAGTAGTAGTAGTAGAAGAACAAGAAGTAGTAGAAGTAGTAGAAGTAGTAGTAGTAGTAGTAGTAGTAGTAGATGAAGTAGTAGTAGTAGTAGATGAAGTAGTAGTACTAGTTGTAGTAGAAGAAGTAGTAGAAAAACAAGTAGTAGTAGTAGTAGTAGTAGTAGTAGTAGTAGAAGAAGAAGAAGTAATAGTAGTCAAAGTAGTAGTAATATTAGTAGTAGTAGTATTTGTAGAAGTAGTAGTAGTAGTGGTACTAGTTGTAGTAGAAGAAGAAGTACTAGTAGTAGAAGATAAAGAAGTAGTAGAAGTAGAATTAGTAGTAGTAGTAGTAGTAGTTATAGTAGAAGAAGTAGTAGTAGAAAAACAAGTAGTAGTAGTAGTAGTAGTAGTAGTAGTAGTAGAAGAACATGAAGTAGTAGAAGTAGTAGATGAAGTAGTAGTAGTAGTTGTAGAAGTAGTAGTGGTAGTGGTAGTAGATGAAGTAGTAGTAGTATTTGTAGAAGTAGTAGTAGTAGTAGTAGTAGTAGTAGTAGTTGTAGAAGAAGAAGTAGTAGTAACAGTAGTAGTAGTTGTAGTAGAAGAAGTATAGAAGTAGTACTAGTTGTAGTAGAAGAAGTAGTAGTAGTAGAAAAACAAGTAGTAGTAGTAGTAGTAGTAGTAGTAGTAGTAGAAGAAGAAGAAGTAGTAGAAGTAGTAGTAGTAGATTAATTAGTAGTAGTTGTAGTAGTAGAAGAAGAAGAAGTAATAGTAGTCAAAGTAGTAGTAATAGTAGTAGTAGTAGTATTTGTAGAAGTAGTAGTAGTAGTGGTACTAGTTGTAGTAGAAGAAGAACAAGTACTTGTAGTAGAAGATAAAGCAGTAGTAGAAGTAGAATTAGTAGTAGTAGTTATAGTAGAAGAAGAAGAAGTAGTAGTAGAAAAACAAGTAGTAGAAGTAGTAGTAGTAGATGAAGTAGTAGTAGTAGTTGTAGAAGTGGTAGTGGTAGTAGTAGTAGTTGTAGAAGAAGAAGTAGTAGTAGTAACAGTAGTAGTTGTTGTAGTAGAAGAAGTAGTACTAGTTGTAGTAGAAGAAGTAGTAGTAGAAAAACAAGTAGTAGTAGTAGTAGTAGAAGTAGAAGAAGTAGTAGCAGTAGTAGTAGTAGATTAATTAGTAGTAGTTGTAGTAGTAGAAGAAGAAGAAGTAGTAGTATTCAAAGTAGTAGTAATAGTAGTAGTATTTGTAGAAGTAGTAGTAGTAGTAGTAGTAGTAGTAGTAGTAGTAGTAGTAGTAGAAGTAGTAGTAATAGAAGTAGTAGTGGTAGTAACAGTACTGGTGGTAGTGGTAATATTTTACCTTTATATTCTTTATATTCTTTATTCTTTAATTGAGATTTATAGACCTCTTATGAAACATTTTATGCTGCTTTATCTATGAGAGGTCCTACATTTTTCAAATAGTTTGTATTATTAACAATTGTTATTGTGATTATTATTATTACAACAGACAAAGTGTACAGACACTATAAACACACTGGAGATAAACAGGCTTACTATAGAGAAGACTTAAAGAGACTCTGGAGACTCTTCAGACCCAGAGGTATAGTGTGTGTGTGTGTGTGTGTGTGTGTGTGTGTGTTTAAATCACACATAGACTTGACTGTACGATATCATTTACTGTAGATTGATAAGGGAACCCAATAGAAGCTGAGACCTATTGTGTTCAGTTATGTTGTAGTGTAGGTAATGGGCTATACTGTAATAAATAAAAAACAGCAGTTCATTTGAAGCATCTGATTTAGATTCCTTTTTTCATACAAATTGTTTTTTTTTTCTTGATATAATGGTTAAATCTTACATATATTTTGTGGGTGCATATCCACCGAGGTCCATATTTATGGAAATACGTATCTTTGATGTCTTTAGAAAGACATCAAAGACTATTACACCAAGGCTCCAGACTAACACCATCCCATCATCCCAGGAGGGTGATAAAAATAAAGCCTTTCCAAAAAAAACACTGAAAGCCTTGTGGTCCTCCTGTAAGTTTGCTCTTTGGTGATATCAACAATGTGTAGATGTACAGGACAAGAGAGCTTGAGGGCACTAGATGTAAAAGCTAGTGTCTGAGACAAGAGTGTACTCACACTGTATATTCCATTGGCATATCAGCAGTTGCTCAATACATATACAGCTAAAAATGCCTTTAAACTCACAGCTGAAAATCTCCACCATGGTGGTCAGACAACTCCAAATAAACATCTCCACTCTGATTGACTCTCACCTGTATCTCAAGGATTGTTATGTAAGACGATCCTGCTGAGTCTATGACAGCACATCTCTTGTAAAAGATTTCAGTAACACTGTGTCCTAACAGGAAGCAATCATTATCCCATCCCATCACAAAAGTTTTAGGCTGTTTACACTAAGTCCACACATCAGATTAGAACATGAACTCCAGACCTACGCAAAAAAATTGTTAAAAGTAAAAACAGACATCTGCCAAAAGCAGTACATATAAGTGTGCAATGGCTCACTATGGCTGGTGTAAAAATCTAATTTAAATTTGTGTGTTTTGATTTTGTTATTGGCAAGTGCAAGGAGAATAAAAGGCTCTCACAAGCACCATTTTAAAAATTTTTCTACAGCTTACAGCCTGGAAATAATATCACAACATTCACATTCTAATTTACTTTTCAGATTAAGTGACATTAAAAGGCTAATTGTAGTCAGACAGCAATTAGTTATCACCTTCATTTTTCTCAGGTTTGAGCTACAGTTTAAGGTATTACATTGTGACAAAACAGCTAGTCTTAGTGCTAAAGCAATTATTTCACTAATGCGGAACACAATTACCATATTGATCCTCAAAATGCATCTCAAAAAATTCATATTTTGGAAAAAATTTGTTGCTTTTCATAATTGAATAAAAAAACAGTCATATTTAATATAAAGTGATGTATTTGAAGCTGTTTTTCTTTTTTTTATTAGTTAATCAGTATGGCTTGTAACTCATACAGGTACAGGGACCCAAATTTGGCACCCAAATGCAATCACTCTTTTTGGCCAGTCATTAATATCTGCTATGTGAGCAATTTTCCACACTTCAACCAAGACATTCACCTCTCTTTACCACCTCTTTTCAATCTATAAATACTGTTGCACACCCCACATGTGTTTATAGCCAACAATCCTCTTGCATCACCATTTGAAGAAGCTTGAAGTTACTACCACCTTAAACACGCAAGATGACTAATTTTGTCTAAGGAGCTTCTTTGCCAACTTTGATCAAAACTGACTAAAGGCTTATGTCAGAACCTCACACAGTAGTACAGATTTTAGTGGTGTATTTCTGTATTCTTAAATGCTTAAAATCTCCAAATATGCCAAATATAACATCTCCAAAATAGATCATTTAGGTATTGTGTCAGGCAACAAGGTAGAAACTCACATGCTTGTAAGATTGGCATAAAAGGTGAAATCTTTAAATAGATGATTCCTAAAGAATACACAAACAGTCAAAACAAAGGTCAAAAACACTGATGAAGGTAAAATAATAAAAAAAATAGTGGAACAAACTATTAGCACCTAATGATTCTTATATGTTGTCATTTGTCTTGCGTGGCTTGGTGGTTAGTATGCTCACTTCTCAGCTCTGAGGTCTTGGGAAGTCCCCATCTGGGTGGAGTTTCCATGTTCTTCTCATGTTTGCATGGGTATCCTCCGGCAACTTCCATAGTCCAAGAACATGGATATCAGGTGAATTGGGAACTCTAAACTTCATGCAGCAAAGTTTTAGGCCTCAAATGAGGCCCCATGTACAGTGCGTAGTCTGCGTATATGGAGCACCAACCCTGATGGTTTGTAATGTCCTGCCTTGCATCCGTTGAGGGGGTAGGGGACTAACTGCAACCATGGTGAGGATAATAAGATAATAGATGGATAGGAT
This sequence comes from Crenuchus spilurus, assembly GCA_036984385.1. Lineage (NCBI taxonomy): Eukaryota > Metazoa > Chordata > Actinopteri > Characiformes > Crenuchidae > Crenuchus > Crenuchus spilurus. Next base: position 5,467 of record BRDA01033685.1, on the reverse strand, counting down.
GTCTTGACAACACTACACAGTAAGCTCTGATGTTGATCTGTTTGTGTACATTGATATTCAAAAGACCAAGTCTGGCAAGCTTATGCCCCATTAAACAAATAGCACAGTTTGGCTGAATAAAATGTTTACCATGTCCACCTCCAACTACTCAGCTAATATTAGTCTTTAATATGTGCATGTACAGTTTACATACAAAGCATGCTGTGTGGCCCTTTCTGACATGTTGTGTTCATTTGTATGTGCTAAATGTTCTCTCCAACTGGCCTTGAGGTTATGTTCCCAGATCAATTTGAAAGCACATGATTGATCACTAAAGCACACATCAAACTCTGGGCTCTGTTCTGGATGAGGCAATCACAGGGAAGAATTCTTAGCTAGAGAGTTAACAGAGAGAAGCATGCTGGGAAAATGTGTTTCATGGATTAAGTCATGATGGGGACTTTCTCTCCCAAGTAGCATACTTTAATAAACAAAGTCTATTGGCAGCCTTCCACCACCCATTCAGTTTTGAGATCAATCTCAAATACTGAACAAATTCAATCCTCAAACTCAATGTGGATGTGTACTCTTCCACACTGGGGGGTATTAGGAAAGTTCAACTAATGGTTTGCCCTCTTTCAACAATGCAGTTTCCCCACAGCCCACTGGAACAGCTTCACTGTGAGGTTCTTAGTCAGATTTTCCCCATTAACAAAACATGAGGTCCCCTAACTCCCTTGAGAGTTCCATCTGTTAGAGCACCTTAAGAGTAAGCACCTCGTCCGTGACCTACCATCACCTCAGCTGTGAATTCTGCTGTAAGCCCCGTAGTTGCTTCTGAACAGGAGCAGCCATGTGAGACAGCCTGGACCACAGGCATGCAGCTTTGTGTTGGCCTCAAAGTGCCTCATAGCATAACATTCCACACCAAATAATGTTTGGAAAGTCTTTAAATGGAAGCTCTGAAACAAAGCAAGGGGAGAGAGAGAGGGAAAAAATACAGCCCTTCTTACCACCAACAGGCTAAAGCTATTTTTTCCCACTCATTTGGGGACATGCCAAGAACTGTTGTACTTGGCTTCCCACACACACACGCCATTACTGGTGTCTTCATTATGACAGCTAGCCTGGGGAAAAATATACCATAGCTGTACCAGACAAAGGAATGTGAACTTTTTCTGCTCATTTTAAAGATATCCGACTCTAAATTCAGTAAAGTCTTAAAGGGCTTGTAAAGGAAAAGCTCAATTGTCTTTACTTTTGTGAAATAAAAGTTTGATGTAGTTTTGTCAACAAAGTTTTAAAAGGTATTATTCACCCCCCAGTCCACACAGCCCATATAGAGAAATCTAAGCAGCAACAATGCCCTATTAATGTTGTTTTAGTGACATCACAAAAACATATTTACATATATTTGCCTATTGATCTCATAGCAGTTTCACCCCACTGATTCATGCTGTATTATATGATAAAGTTTTGAGGCACAGTACAGAGAAGCCAACCAGAAAAGTTATTTTATATGTAAGTAGAGGTCGGAAAATGGAATAAAACTGGTGTAAGTACATAAAACCAAAGAAATGTTATTAAAAATAAGATGCATGGAAAATGTAGGCCATGACAACTTTACCATACTTTTATATAGATGATGATGATGATGATGAATATCTCATTGTAGATGTAAGATTCTTTATGTGGACTGGGGGGAATTAGGCATGTTCAACTAAAGGTTTGTTAATTAGTAAGCACTAATGGTCATAAAAAATTTTTTACTGCAACTGGTTTGAGGGATGTCTTACTGCCACTCACACACAATTACTCAGGTTTGTTGACGGTGAGCAGAGGGATGCCAATGTCTCGGGGAGCTCCCATGTCTGTTTATGTTCTGGCTCTCTCCTTTTAGGTAGGCTGTTCTAGATAGTTCTGCTGGAGTCATTAGCCACACTATGATAAATCTCATAATCCTTGTGCTCTATAAACCCAAACAGAACTAATTCCATCTCTGTCTTTTTCCAATTGAGTGATTGCTTATCAGTCTGGGCCGATACTGATGGAAGATTAAATAGTATATTTGCATGATGCCACAAGAACTTATAGTTAGTTGACCAGAGGATGATGGGTCCCCCATGTGAGTCCGGTTCCTCCCAAGGTTTCTTCCTCCAGCTCTGTGGGAGTTTTCCCTTGCCACTGTCACCATTGGCTTGCTCACTGGGGATTTGGTGTTTTGTTATTACTAACCCTGTAAAGCTGATTTGTGACATCAGTTGTAAAAAAGTGCTTTATAAACACATTTGACTCGACTTAAATGAAACCACATAAATGTGATCAAAAATACAAATAAAATGAAAGAAAAATGTAGGACATACTTTCCAATAACCCTTCAACTTTTCTCAGCATCCTTGGATTTCCTTTAGGCAGTAATCCTAACCTCCAGCTGATCTGAGGCCAGTCTCGCAGCCTGGTTAATCTCTCTTTCATTAGATGCTCACCATGTGTTAATGGTAAAGAAATGAAGTGCCTTTCTTTTAATGTAGGCCTCACCGCAGCGGCTTTAATGTGCAGAGAACAGAACAGAGTCTGGACTGCTGGGGTGACTGTGGCCGGACTGAGAATAACTATGGCAACAGCAGAAGCATTGAGCAACCCCCTCTATCTCTCTCTTCCTCTATCTATCTCTCTTTTCCTCCCTCTCTCTCTCTCTCTCTCTCTCTCTCTCCCTTCCCCTCACTCTCTCCCCCTCTGTCTCTCTCACTCTCTAATTCTTTACAGCAGCAGCAGGTCAATTCTACATCCTTCCCATTCACATTCCAGTCAGGAACGACCCACTTTATAGCCCCCAAACACACACATGCTCAGTGCAGCATGGGAACACACTACATGTTTAACACATTACACACACAAGTAAACCCACACACAGACAAGATTTGTGCAGATTTGTGCAAGTAAATGTATATATTTATGAACCATAAGGCTGCTACTGCTTCTCCAGAGATAAAACCTTAAAGAAAAATCCAGTTTATGTCAGTGACGATGAGTCTGGTGATAAGAGAGAAGGTGAGACATGTTTCATTATTGCTTCTCATATTCTGCTGCAAGTCCTTCAGGCAAGCAATAAACAAAACTGCACTCTCTAGTGATAAAAGCTCGACCACCACAAACCACAGAATTTTAAGTCTGTCTTAAAATTAAATGCTTTGAAGTAAAAAGAAAGAAAAAACAGCAAAGAAAAAAAGAAAAGAAAAAACACCTAAGCACTGTTAGGCACCTCCTATGTAAGAGAATGCAATTTTCTTCTCTTGCCTTGACTTCAATACATGCAAAAAAAAAAGAAAGAAAAGAGGAAAAAGAAAAGGACAAAATGAAGTCTCGTTCTGATCTTCACAAACTGCTTGGTCCCTCTGAGGGTTCTCTTTCTTACTTATTCTGTGACTTTTATATTCAGAGAGAGAACCATGCTTGCTTTATCCTTAGGAGTAACAATTGGAACTGATACAACAAATGTTGACTAACACTGAAACATTGAAGCTCTGTGTTAAAGACAACTGTTAAAGCAACAGTTCAGCAAAAAATCTAATGCATCCACTGACTTCAGTAGAATATTCATGAAGGGTTACTGAGTAACTGTACTATTAAATTGCACTATTTTCTATTTAGCTGAACTGTATTGAGTCAGTCAATGATTGGAGTCCAAATTTTGCTTCTTTAGTTTGGAACTGGAGTTGCAACGCTAACATTGCTAACAAACACTAGACATCAATAGCCACCTAAATAGCGCAAATCATCAAATCACAAATAAATCTTAATTAAGGTCTCACAGACAAGGTTACAGTATGATACACAGCAAACTATATTTAATACTATTGCAAGTGAAAGCATCTCAAATATGTTATATTTGTCACGTTGTTACTTATTACAAGATAATTTAACAAAAAAATAGATTTTTTTTAAATAAAATGATCTCACTACAGGCAGATGATTTAGCTTCTTTCTTGAAAAAAAGCTATATATAAGCACAATTATATGCCAGTCAGAATATTTTACTGAATAAAGTTACTTAAAAAAGTTAAAAAATGTCTAAATATATCTTACATGATCTTATTAAGCTTAGAACATTCTTAAAAGTAAAAAATATGGAAAATTTAACTAGATTAAATATTATATTATTGAGTTAATTTGCTACAATTTATTTTTTTAAATCCCTAAACAGGTAATAAAATTCCATGGCTGAAGGGCACATGAGCAAGGCACCTAACCCCCAACTGCTCCCCAAGCTCTGCCGCAGATAGCTGCCCACTGCTCCAGGTATGTGTGCTCACTGCCCCCTAGACTGATTTAACTCCAAATAGTTAAATGCAGAGAGGAATTTCTCTACATTGACTAATAAAAACTTATGTTTGTTTGTTTCTAATAACATTTGAAAGCCATGTTTCAAAATGGTTTTGACAGAAGTCTTTTCTCTGTGCATGTGGCAAGTATTTTAAGCTCCAGTATGTAAACCCTCATAATGCTGCAGCAAAAAAAGTAAAATAAAAACATAGAAAAATCTAGAAAACTTGACAAACTGAAGTGAACTGAACTGAAAAAAAAATTATTTGTAACATTTTTAACATTTGGAGAATGTTCTACTAACCAAAAAAATGTTAGCTTGGTCTATTTCTCAAGTGGTTTGTGAATTTATCAAATATGTCACTATAAAGACTGTCAGTTGCTCATTTTTTTAACACATACTGTGTTAAACAGTAACAGTAACAGTGTTAACACATCCCATGTTAAACAGTCTGTGAAACCTTAATAAAGATGTGAAAGATGTTAAGTTTGAGTGAGTTGATGTTTTGGTGATGCATTTTTATAAAACTGACTGGGCTACCTAGGTGACTACTGAGTTCTAGTGTTTGTTAGATTAGTCTTTCAGCTCTGGTTCTAAACTTAAAAGGCAATGTTTGATCTCCAGACATGTCTTGGCCAGTCAATTACAACTATTCACTCTAAAATATAAACCTGCCTTGAATATCCAATGAAATAGTGAAATAACTTTAAAAGATCTTTTATGTTCTTCAAGAAACCTTCATATGCACAGTTACTGACAAGACCATTAATAATCTATAAGATCCTGAAGGAACCTTTAACTACATCACTGGGTTCCATCATGCACAATTTTTCAGCTCAGTGTTTACCAAGGAAAATATACAAAAATATCAGGAGGTTCCACAAAGGATTCTACTATTGTGGGAAGCAGAGAAATCCCAAAAGGTGCTTTGAGTTTACATTAATTTTAAAGTGTAGGGTCAGCAGAAATTGTGTATTTTTTTCTTTAAGAGAGAGAACTCTCACTTAAGAATAATCTTTTGTTCTTGCTTGGCAATGTACACTGCAAAAAAAAATAAAGGGAACACAACCAACACAATGTAACTCCAAGTCAACCACACTTCTGTGAAACCAACCTGTCCAGTTAGGAAGCAACACTGACTGTGAATAAATTTTACCTGCTGTT
>BRDA01033670.1:0-11385 GCA_036984385.1 Crenuchus spilurus | reverse complement strand
ACACCTGCACCTCGAGCATCTCTGCCGAAACGTAAAAGTAAGTTCTTGGATTAATTAAAAAAGAAATTCCAATGTTTTCGTCTTTGTCTCAATCCATATGAAGCTGAATGCCTGACGTGTAAAGCTGGGACTTACGTGTTTGTAGTGAATAAAGGTGTAAATGACCTACAAGCACAGATCAGTTCAGCTAAGCACACACCAGCAGTGAGGGGCGAGAGCTCATTATCTAAAATCAGAGTTTTTAGTAAATCAGAGTGCAGCAGAGGTGTCTGTGTGTTTCACACAGTTAAGCACCACAAAAGCTGCAGGTCAGTGGACTGCATATCTGACTTGTTAAGAAAGGTTTTCACACATTCCTAAACAGCAAAAAAATTCTGAAGTACTCAGACAAAGACAGAATTGTTATACAGCACAGTCATGTCATGGAAATGTATCATTTTGTTTTTGCATATTTGAAATGTAAAATAGTTTAAATAGCTTTTAAGGGCAGTGTTTTTTTCTGCATATTAGTCGTTAGGGCAAATAAAGCACTTTTTCATATACATATCAGCCATATGCCTAGTATGTACAACTTTTTTTTTAAATGTCCTTGTATGTGAACATGCAATACATTATACCCTGTACCCATAACCCCTCACCACAAACCCCCCCCCCCCCCAACTGGGGTTTGATGTCCTCTTTTTCACCATCTCAGATCTGGTCACCCTAGTAAAACAAAAGTCTTGAAACGTCACTGTATGTGTGATAAACATAAAATATTCAGTTTTACTATTTTAAATTAAATTATGAACATAAATAAATAAATAAATAAATAAATACATAAAATATGGTGTATAGTTTATGTGAAGCTAGTTTAGGTGATGCTAATTGGTGGGTTACAGATTCCATTGTTTGTTAGCTACATTACCTTGCAACTCCAATGTTAAACCAAATAAGCAAACTTTACATATCAAACAGGACTGATTGACTACATTTGGGGAAAAGAGTCGAAAGTGGCTAAATTATTTTTTCACCAGAGTATTTCTCTAAACTGGCCGTTAGCGCTGCACTCTCTCTCAACCTGTTTCTCCTGATCTTGCAGCTCAAACCATCTCACAGTGCACAGTTACACAGTCAGGGTCCGAGAACAGCGGTGAGAGGAAGTGAGAGACACATAGAGAGAGAAAGAGAAAGAGAGAGAGGCCTGACCTATATAATAAAGAGGCTGAAATATTTATGGATGTGAGTGTCCTAATTCAGGAGCCATTGGGAGCATTGCAGCCTTTTTGTCCAATTGCAGTGAAGGAACAGGACATGCACAGACATGAGGACTGGAAGTTTACAGTGACACTCAATGTATTCAAACCTGTCTCCTGGACTCCCAACACTCTGACCATCCCAAAGAGGTCAAAGTGTTACTTAAGGCAAAAATCAAACTCAGTCCCTTCCCTTTGCCCAAAATGTAGCTGATGTTTGGTGTCTGAAGTTTGCTTGTTTAGTTTTACACTGGAGCTGCAAGGTCTCTACAGTGAACAAATGTGATTATTTTCTACTCATTTTAGTGCCCAGTTTCTAATTATATTTAGAATTTAACACATCAGAAAAATACAACAAGAATATGGGATCATGTAGTTATTTTGTAGTTACTTATGGGTTAAATGCAGAGGTCAAATGTTTTTGTATATATATATATATATATATATATAATCAAAAACTGCACACTGTGCTGAACTACAGTTACCTCAACAGACACTCAGGCGGCAGCTCATTCTGACTGAACTGTCAGAAATTCATACCAACCACAAAACTGAAGGGGGCTTTTAAGTGTAGGCCCTATAGCTCACTGGGGTCAGTTAAGGGTCATGCAGAGTTAATCAGCAGCCTATTCAGCCTGATATATGTTACTTGATGATGCTCTATTCTGACCTTAAGTCATTTAGTTATAGCTATCTAACCAGCAGTACACGTGGTCATTTCACTTAAAGAACAGCTCTAAGCTGGTCTAATATCTGCAACAGAAGCTTCAACAATACACTTTAACAAAATACACAATAGCCTTATCTAACTGCATTAAGCATGTGTGTTTATGGTTAAAATACGTCCTACAATGCATCATATGTATCTGAAAGTGATTTTCTCAATGCAATTAAATAAACGAGAAAGCAAAAATAAGAAAATAATAATTTAATATTATTTACATTTGAATAATTATAATAAAATACTAAGTCAGCTAAGACGCTGAAACTATGACCAGAGGATAGAGAGTTTGAATGCTGTTTCCCATCAACAGTCGGGGCCATAGAGAGCAACATTGGCAGTGCTCTCTCTGGGTGGGTAGATGGTGCTCTCTCTCCCCATATCACTCACATATTGCAATGTCCACTGGCTCAGGTGTCTACTGATTGGTCCATTTGAAACTACAGACTCTGCACATTCCTCTGAGTGCAATGGTTCCTCAGGGACGGTGTATCAAGCGTTAGTTCGAAAAGAGGCATTGGCTGTATCGCACGCAACGGAGGAGGTGTGTGCATGTCTTCACCCTCCTAGAGTCAGGGACAGTGCAAAGTGATGGGGAGAGCCACCTAGTGGATGGGATGGTTAATTGGCGACTACCACACTGGGAAAGGGAGAAAAAAATAATAATACAATTTGCTTTTACAAAAAGCAGCTATAGATGCTCAAAATGAACACTTACATGCAAATTAAAAAAAATATGTTAGTTAAATATGCTGCAGTTAACAGTTGGATGAAATTGTATTTTTACATTTGTAACATTTATGTGAGCTTATGTTTTCAAACAGGCACTGTTCATTTTAATATGTTTACTTTCCAACCAAGAACTACATGATCCAAGAACTACTTTATCCAAGAACTACATGATCCAAGAACTACATTATCCAAGAACTACATGATCCAAGAACTACATTATCCAAGAACTACATTATCCAAGAACTAAATTAGAACAAGATCTACATTATTTGCCTCTAACACTGATATATTTCCCAATCTCAATAATATTTCTCTGTTTTGATTGGCTGAGGAAGTTCCACCAAACTGTTATAAATCTGTACCACACTTAATTGCACAGCATTGTATTCTTGTCCATCATATTGCACTGAATCACATGGCAGTGAATTACAGTACCAGTCAAAAGTTTGGACATGTTCTGGACATTCAGTTGTTTTTCATTATTTAAAAATTGTCTGCATTGTCATCTAAACTATGAAAAAATACATTGTTTAGTAAATAAAACTGTTAAACAAACCAGAATATGTTAATTCTTCACAGTAGGCACCTCTTGCTTAGATGGCAGCTTTCTTGGCATTTTCTCAGTCAGCTTTATGAGGTAGTCACCTGGAATGGCTTTCAGTTAACAGCTCTGTCTTGTCAAGAGTTCATTACTTGCATTTCTTGCCTCTTAATGTGTTTGAGATATCAGTTGTGTGTCTACTTTGAAGAATCTAAAATCTAAAACAAAGGTGTTAAACAAATAAAAATAATATAATAATAGCAAGTTTATTACAGACTCCTTATATGTTCCTTCATAGTCTGGATGACTTCAATATTAATTTACATACAAAAAACTACAAATAAATAAAAACATTGAATGAGAAGGTGTATCCAGCCTTTTGACTTGTACTGTAAATCTCACTGCATCACAATAGGGGTCCATCATATTGTATCACACTAGTAGTTGTGTCAAATGTATCTTTAATGTATTGTATATTTGGCCAATGCCTCAGAACTGGACACAGGGATGGACATACACAGCCCTCCAGTGCATAATCCAGGACTAAGAGTCTACTCAGTTCTCATGCTATTTCTCCTAAGGAATTTTAAGAGAATCTCAATTAAGTGTCCCGAGCCATCAAGCAGCAACATTTGAGAAATAAAAGAAATTCCTCTAAGAATATATTTTATCATTCATGATCATTTTTTGAAAGTTGTTTCACTGATTTACTTGTAAGGGTGAAAAAAAGCAGAAATCAATGTTATGTGTACGAGGGAGTCCCTGCAATGTAATCACATTCACAAAGTTCTAGAAAAAATGCTGCAAGTCTGCAAAAATTGAGGGAACTACATTAGAAAAAAAAACCTAAAAAAAAAACAAACAGGCGAGATCCTAATATACTCCATTCAGACCACTTACAATACATTACTTTTAAGCAGGGGCTGATAAATGATGTGCTAGTAAACTGGGCATATCCCTGAACATCTACATTAGTCACTATCACTTAAAAAGAGATGATCAATTATGATGTATCTTTGGTTTTGCTTGGAAATTATGCCTGATTTATATATAACATCAAAGTGTCAGAAGCCAGATAATGAAGTATCTTTAAGATTAACGAATAACTAAACACAGTCAGAGGGAGTTCCGTTTGACACACAGTTAGCAGGATGCTAAATGGTAGAGTATACAGTTGTACAGTTGTGTGGTTATTAAGCCAGGTATTGGTACTTTTGGCAGTGTCGGCAGGTGCCAAATCCTGCTGGCAAATGAAATCCACATCTCCATAAAGCTTGTCAGCAGATGGCAGTATGAAGTGCTCTAAATATCCTGGTAGACAGCTGTGCTGACTTTGGACTTGTTATAACACAATGGGCCAACACCAGCAGATGACATGGCTCCCAAAACCATCACAATAGACCGGAAGCAGCTTGTATTCTGTCTCCACTCGTCCTCCAGTATGTGGAACCTTGATTTCCAAATGAAATACAAAATTACTTCAACCTGAAAACAGGACTTTGGACCACTGAGCTCGAGTACAGTCCTTGGCTCAGGAAAGATGCTTCTGACATTGTGTCTGATTCAAGAGTGGCTTGACGCAAGGACTGCGACAGTTGTAGGCCAAGTCCTGGACACATCTGTGTGTAGTGACTCTGGAAACACTGACTCCAGCAGCAGTCCACTCCTTGTGAATCACCCCCAAATTCTTGAATCACCTTTTCTTGACAATCCTTTCAAGGCTGTGATTATCCCTGTTGCTTGTAAAATTTTTCTACCCCACTTTTTCCTTCCACTTAACTTTACATTTATATGCTTGGATACAGCACTCTGTGAACAGCCAGCTTCTTTAGCAATGACCTTTTGTGACTTACCCTCCTGGAGGGCTTCAATGACTGCCTTCTGAACAACTGTCAGCAGTCAGCATAATTGTGTATCCCACTAAACCAGGCTGTGGGACCATTTAAAGGCTTAGGAAACCATTGCCAGTGTTGATCAGCTGATTCAAGTGTGACACCCTGAATCTACAATCTACAGTATTACAATGTTTTGAGATACTGACTTTTGGGTTTTCATTGACTGTAGGCCATAATCATCAACATTAAAATAAATACAGTGTTGAAATAGACACTCTGTGTGTAATGAATCTATACAATATATGAGTTTTTGAAGTGAATGACTGAAATAAAATATTTTTTCGGTGATATTCTAATTTATTGAGATACACCATCAAGTGTCCATTATTTGTTAGCTACGTTAGCCTCAAAGCTCCAGTGTAAAACTGGAAAGTGTTGAAATGTGATTTTCAATCATGCTACTGATTTAAGATTTGGTATTCACAATGGTCAATCAGAAATGAATCCGACTATCAGTTCATTTGAATGTTCCACCAGCAGAAAGAAATGGTAAAATCACTCACGCAGGAAGTACTCAGAGGCATCCGCTTCGTAATCCGCGTCTTCTGGAAAATGGTCTATCTGTTTACAATGTCCCTTAAAGTTTCCTGTTAGAAAGAGCACACAAAACTCAAGATTAGAAATGACTGATTCACTTTAGCAAACTCAAACAGTGAATTATTTTCAGACTCAAAGATTAATTGACGTCATGAAAACAGAACTCATTTGAATTTAATACCAGTACAAAATTGGGCAGCCATGGGCTTGTGGTTAAGGAACTAGCCTTATGACAGGATATGGCTAAAGGGCCCTTGAGCAAGGCTCCTAACCCGCAACTGTTCTCCTGGTATATGGCTTTAAAGTGTAGTCTATGTTTACATGCACACTATAGCCTGTCTAAGTTAGTCTGGACTGGATTTAATCACATTTATATATAACACTTTATTACCCATCTCTTTATAGGCCTGTTTACATTCACTCCTGCATAGTCTGACTTCATATCAGTAGATGCCCCCTACAGGACACAGTGAAGATTACTCATGTATGAGTTTATCCATCCCTCCACACATCCATCCATCCATCCATCCATCCATTATTCTAACCACTTAATCCTGGTCAAGGTGACATGAGTCCCTCTGCCCCTTTTTTGGGCACTCCACTATTTTTGCTAAACCCAGGACAGGGCACCAATCCATCACTAACCACAGACATACACACACTCACAACTGACCTCCCTGTTTTTGTACTAAAGGACAAAACTGGAGATCCCATGCAGACTCAAAGAGAATATGGAGACTCCCACATGGGAACTCAAACCCAAGACCCCAGCACTAAGAAGCAATAGTGCTAACCACCAAACCGCCATGTACCACACTATATAAGTTTATTAACATCTCTGTTCATCTTTCTCCTTGTAATAAAATATATGTTGACATTTGTTTATTAAAAATGTTATGAGGAATCATCGCTTCCCCTCCATGAAAGTCTCATTTTGGGACTCATGTTTGTTTTGTAGTCAAAAAGCTACAACAAACCTGTACTTCTACTGAAATAAATAAGCAAAATGCAAAATGTCACAAAAACCTTCACGTGCAGTCTGACATAATGGTCTAAGGGTTTAAATGTCCAGATCTATCTCCAAACCTCTGGCTAATATAGACCTGGGCTGCATGTTGAATTGGAATAAGCTTTCTACTGCATATCCAAAAATGAGAATAATGTGAAAAAGTTCATTTGTGTTCATAATTTAATTAAAAAGGTTAAACTCAAATATTTTATATTTATTACATGTAAAGTGACATATGTGACCCCGCCATAGAAAACCAGGCCAAAGTCACTGGGCAACTTATTGAGATATCGTGTCAATATCATGTCACTCACATTAGCAACAAAACTTAGCCACACAGTATTATTGCTGTAAATGAAAGATAACAGCCTCAGATATCTATCGGAGTGCATATTTTGATCAAAAACAAAACTTAAATTCATAAAAAAGTTGTTTTGAAAAAACAAATTTTGAAAAAAAAAGAATGACTTTGACCTGGTTTTCCCTGGTGGGGTCACATATTTCAAGCCTTTTTGTTTTAATGTTGATTAGCAATTTACTCAAACTTGAAATGAAATATTCTATTAATCTGAGATTCTGGATTTCTGAGTTTCCTGATCAACAGTAAAACAGAAAAGGCCTGAAATGTCATTTTACATATAATGAATACAAAATGTGACAGGTTACCTTTTTGAATAAAATTATAAACAACAACAATAACTTTTTCTACAATATTGTATGATGTGGCACTGTAGACTAAGACTTTAGACTATGTTAATCTTACTGTCCTCTTTAGATGATTATGTCTTAGACTAACAGACTTAAATCAAACCACTAGTGCTGGCCAATGTCTGAACAGTAAAAGTGCACTACAGAAGAATGTGGTTTGAAAAACAGTTCTGGAGATGATCCAAATGCTGAGCTGCAGAACATTGATCTGGTAATATTGGTTTGGATGCTCACTAGCATGCTAATACCCGAGCAGGTCACACCAGGCCAACAGATGAGTGCCAAGTGTGTGACGTTATTCATTTTTTCCATCTTTCACATTCATTTAACAGTTTTAGTCTTTTTACTCTCAAAACACACACACACACACACACACACACACACACAGACATATATATATATATATATATATATATATATATATATATATATATATATATATATAATAAGCTGCTATATTGAAAATTCTGTTGACTACCATGTTCATTTATGACTGCAGTGCAACAAAAATGGCCGCACCGCTTATGACTTATGACAAGCATAATGTGGAGTGAAGGTGAAAGTTTCTTAAAAAGAATCATTACTATTGATGAGACATTCCAAGAAAAAGTAAAAACGTGAACCATCAACTAGAAAATTAATGCTTAAAGTTTTCGGGGTCCCCTGAAGGAAGCTATGAGGACGTAGCTGTGGTGAAAGGCTCATGGGGGTATGTTTTACAGCTCCATATAGGTCCAGAATCAGACATTATTGATTGAATATGCACTGACCAACCAAGGATATATCACAGTGGTGATGGAGCCTGAGGAAGGTACCTTTTCTACAGGGGTTCCCTGGTGCCATATTCTAACAGGATAATGCTTCAACACATGGTGCACAAAGGGAAACTCAATTTATCCTACTGAGCACGTCTCCGACATGGTCACGGGATGCCTGGCAGACCAGAGACCACCAGCAGCTACCACACATGAAATTTGGGCATCTACACAGACTGCAAAGCATTGCAATCCAAAAATACACAATCAGAGTCTCATCCTCTACATAACTAACTGTGCAGAAGTAGTTAGGACCTGTATTCAGTTAATTCTGTTTGTACTCATTTACCAAACTTTTTATCAACTGTTTTAAGTAGCCACTCTGTTACAGTTATCCTCATATTTGGTCTAATTTGTCACTTTTACACACAAATGAGTTTTTAGTTGAATTGTTCAAAAACAACATTATGCTTTCACTTGCTCCAGAAATGTGTCGATTACATGTATAAAAATATTCATATATATACAAAATTTAGATTAAGTCTCAGACCTGCTGCTCAGATATTCCTTCTGAGAAAAAGTCTAACATATGTCTTTGTGTTTTAGTTTGGATCTTTGTAAACTCCGACACTGCTCAGATTTGTTCAAAAAAACAATAACATTCATGTTTACTAAAGACAGAAATCTCAAAAAGAACTCAACCATTTCTCATTCAGGAGGACTCATATGTGAGTCTTATTAGTTGTGATGCTGTTCATGTCAATTATAATGTCGATCTTATGTCTCTTTTTAGTCTCATGTTATTTCTCCTCTAGAGTTTTAAGCCATTAAAAAGCATAATTTGAGCAAAAAAAATCCTCTGGGTACATTTTTCCTCAAATACTTTGCAAGTTATTTACCATCCTATGCAGTTATCCATCCATCATTTTAAACTCATCCAGGGTCCAGGTCACAGAGGCAGCAACCTAAGCAATGAGACCCAGATGTCCTTCTTCCTGGCCACCTCTTGTAGCTCATAGTGGAGGATGTCATGGTGTTCTTAGGCCAGCTAACAGATACAGTATAAACTCTACAGCGTGTAATGGCTCTTCCCAGTTGGACATGCCTGGAAAACCTCACCAGGGATGAGTTCTCCTCAGAGTCCCCAAACTCTGCTTCTTCTTTGGAAGACGTGCAGATGGAATTGAGAAGATCCGTGAAGCATTTCAACATTCAATGATATCCTCAGTCAAGGTGAACAACTCCCTATTCCCATTGTAAACAGTGTTGGTTGGGAACTGCTTTCCTTTCCTGCACCACCTAATGGTTTGCCAGAAGCTTCTAGTAGTTGACCAACAGTCATTTTCCATGGCCTCCCCAAACTCCTCCCACAGCCACAATCCACTTGGCTTTTTGGTATTTATCAGCTGTCTCTGGAGTCCAACAAGCCAGCCAAACCCAATCACTCTTTCTTCAGTTTGACAGATTCCTTTACCCGAGGTGTCCACAACCAGGTATGGGGATTGCCACCCCAATGGGCACCAACAGCCATGCAGCCACAGCTCTGGTTAGCTGCCTCAGTAATGGAGGCCCAGAAGATAGCCCATTCAGACTCAATGTTCCTAGACCCCCACCCCCCCGAATGCAGTTGAAGCTCTACTGGATATGGAATCTATGAGTTATATATATATACAGTATATATGTTGGCACCTGCACAAAGAGAAAGTCTGTGTGTTTGTGCCAATGTATTTGGCTTTTGAATGACTTTCTCTCATAATGTAATCAGAGTCTCCATCCCTCCCTTCCTCCCTCTCTCTCAATCTCTTTCTCTCTCTCTAGCGCAGGTGTTGGTGGGGATATTTTGGCTCAGACTGTTAGTGACATGCTTGTAGAGATGAGAGCTCAGGCCTATCAAAGCTGTTTTCATGTAAGAAACAGATTTACACAGTCTTCTCTGTTGGATACAATCTGCTCGGCCGAGTTTTCATGACAAACGCTGAAGTGCCAGGCAGAGAGGGTACTTTTGCAGGACCGCAACTGCTTTTTAAGCAACTTAAAGTGACATTTCAGTAAACTTTAAGTAGTTATTTCACGTATGGTTTCTCTGCTTACCTCAAATCTAGCCTGTCAGGTAAGTCTTGCTCAGTGTCTGAAGTTTGCTTTTCTATATGACTGTGCTGGAGCTATGAGGATAATTTAGATAACAAGCAATGGAAACATATATTCTACCCCACCAATGAGCATTGTGCTAGCTGTTTACCAAAATCATCATTTGCTTGCCTCAAACTGTGTTGAGTTGTTAAGTAATCTCAAATAGACCTGATTATGTGGTTTCTGATATTGTATGACCACAGAAAAGAAATAATGAATAGCAATTATGGCTATTGATTTCCTCTCTATTCAGCCTCGGTCTGTATACATTATACTGGATTTAATGCAAGCGTGTTTAATACAAAGCTAGTAATGGCCTCTTGATGTAAGTGGATTTAAGTGGCTCTTACTGTATGACATACTGGTATCTACAAAAATAGACTAAACAAAATTCAGGCTTCAGGATGACAGCTACTGTTTTTAGCTATGCAAATGACATTTTGCCCACTTTTATAGATATCGGTATATTATATCATGCCAGACACCAGATAATCACGTTTTTTTGAGATTAGTGAGAAAGCCAATGCAATTTTAGGCAAGTGTATATATAGGCAAGTAATTAGTACCATGCTAATTGGTGGGGTAAATGTATTTATTGCTTCTTCGCTACAGCTTAGCTTTAGTGTAAAACTAAAAAAAGCAAACTTTAGACACTGACCATTATTATTACTCAATGAATCTTTGAAAACTTTCAGCATTTTCCAGTTCTTGTCTTTTTGATGTCGCCACCATTTTTTAAAAAATATAAATTTTACCAATGTGGTAGTAGCCAATTAACCCATCCCATCCGCTAGAGGGTTCTCTCTAACACTTTGCACTATCCCTGACTCTAGGAGGGTGAAGACATGCACACACCTCCTCCACTGCATGTGATACAGTCACCGCCTCCTTTTGAACTACTGCTTGATACACCATGACTGGGGAACCAACATGCTCGGAGGAAAGCACAGGGTTCCCAGCTCTGAATGAACGCCTGAGCCAGCAGACATTGCAATGTGAAAGTGAAAGGGAGAGTGAGAGCGCCATCTACAGTGTTGGGAACGTTACTTTAAAAAAGTAATTAGTTATAGTTACTCACTACTTGTTCAAAAAAGTAACTTGGTTAGTAACTGAATTACTCTA
>BRDA01033663.1:0-19467 GCA_036984385.1 Crenuchus spilurus | reverse complement strand
CTCTCTCTCTCTCTCTCTCTCTCTCTCTCTCTCTCTCTCTCTCTCTCTCTCTCTCTCTCTCTCTCTCTCTCTCTTTCTCTCTCTCTCCCCTCACTGGTGTGAGAGTGTTTTTAGCTTGTAATGAGTAAACACGGTGTAGCTGATCCGCTAAGCTAAGAATGCTAAACTCACTCTTATCACTCTGCTGATAATCAAGAGTGGAGGGAAAGAGTTTATAGTATTATAAATGAAGTGTTATAGTACATTGGGGAGGGGGTGTAATACCTAAGCATGCTAAAGATGTGTAGCAGCAGTTAAAGTAGCTCAGTATAACATAAATTGGACATATTTGTGCTGATAAGGACATAAACATGTGCAATGCTAATATAAAACTGCTATGCTAATCATTTTGTTATATACTTTTTTGTAATCTTAGCTACTTTCAGCTTCACGAGTTTGCTAAGTTAAATCTCTATTTTTATATTTTTTTCCATTTCATTATACTTATACTGGCTGGGCCACAAGAAATAGATCAAAACGTCTGGTTCCATTGACTTCCATTAAGTTTTTCCTTTCTCCTCCAAAGTTATCACTTTGGAGCATATCTGCACATAAACTTCATATCTTTTGTTGGTGTGAAGAGCTGGTGTCATCGCTGTAAACTTCAACTCCCAAAATCCCTCTGGAATTCTTGTATATCATGTGACTCTTTGGCCTTCTGTCATGTGATCCCTCACCCAGCTGTATCAGGTTTCAGCCAATTAGTCTTGATATGCAAGCTACAGTGTAAGTGTAGTTCTTGTTGTTGTTGATGGAATCATTAAGCCATTTTCCTAAGTCCTGTATTCTCATTCTAGTTCTAATGTTCTCTTGCATATCTGGATAGTTCCTAGTGCTCCTTTGTTTCTAGTTCATTGTTATTTCTTGTTTGAATTAACTCTTGCCTGTTTCTGTTATGACCTTGGACTGTATTCTGACGACTGTGGATAACCCTTGCACCCTGTTTGCCTGTGCTGCTGTTCCTCGTCTGTTGTGGATTATGCTTTTGGATTGTCCTGATTAATAAACTTATCTATGATTACAACCTTCTGGGTGCCCTGGCTTTGTGACAACTGGTTTCATTGACAAACCATTTATTATATTTAAGACAGCATGCACAATTGAAAACTTTTAATCAAATTCACATTCTGGTCAAAAATCATCTCTTCATGCAAACACTGATGTGTCATTGACTGGAAGTTTAGAATCAGCAATCCAGAACACAATTTTTCCATTAAGTCAATGAGCATATGCATAGAAGTATGTTAATTATATAACCTTTTAATAGGAATATCACATTGATGGCAATATTAGTGGCTTAGTGTTTAGCAAGTTTGCCTCTCAGCGCTGAGGTCTTGGGTTCGATTCCCCATCTGAGTGGAGTTTCCATGTTCTCCCCGTGTCTGTGTGGGTTTCCTCCGGGGACTCCAGTTTCCTCCCACAGTCCAAAAACATGGAGATCAGGTGGATTGGCTACTCTAAAATTACCCTGGTGTGTGTGAATGTATATCTCTGTGTATGAATGTATGTATGTATATTTGCCCAGATATGGTTGGCACTCTGTCCTGGGTGATCCCCCCTAGTGCTCGATGCAGTCCTCCAGGTGGACGGTCACTTCCAGTTGAGAGTACACTGTGCATGACTGGCTGCCGCTTCTCGCCAGTGTGTGTAAATGGAGTGTGTTGATTGTAAAGCATTCTTGGGTTTGAGAAAGGCACTATATAAGTGTAACATTCATTCATGTCGCTGTTTCTATAAAATACATAAATTTTTATTTGTATTTTTTTCTACATATTAACACATTTGACTCTGTGCAGTATTCATATTGTCCAATAGTCTGCAATGAGAGAAACACTTACTGTGTGCTCAACTACCAAATCACACTGCAAACACCTTTACTTTTCATCATCTACAATAAATGGCTAGAAATGTCTCTTTACTCGTAATGAATATGTTTATGTTTTTAAATGAAATTATGGAAAACAATAAAAAATGAGAATATTGTGAAACGTTAACGTTTGCAACTTTCAGCCCTAAATAAAAACATTTTGAAAAGCTAAGTGTGCCCAAAATCTCTGAGGGTAGACTTGTCTACCTGACCAGTTGCATCCAATGCAAACAGGTTAGCCATCTGTGTGACTGTGTAAACTACTTCCACATGAGTAGAGAGTCGGTTAGCGAGGTTAACATTGTCGGTGCATTGGCTTTAGCGCTAAAAAAGCACCGTCCCCCCTGAGCGAGTCTAGCCTGCTCTCATAACACAAACCTAAAACCTGTCACAACCCATCAGCCTCACCAACCTGAACAGAGAGAGAGAAAGAGAGAGACAGAATGAGACAGATAGAGACACAGAGAGACTCAGAGAGAGTGAGGGACTCTACAAAGGAAGCAGATTTGGATCTACAATTTTGTAAACCACCTGCTGTGCTTTGTCCACTGTTGTAGCAAACTGATCAGATCTACTGTCCACAGTATCACTTCAATTCAAATGTGAGATCAGAAAACACAGTTAAGGGGGAGGGGATGGCCAGCAACATGATGGATGGATACAATCAGAGGAATCATGAGCAAGCAATTATAATTAATTTTGAAATTGCCCACTGTGGGACCAATGAAGGATTATATTATCTTAAAAAGCCTGAAGTTCCAAAACAGAAGACACTATCCATGCAGTCAGCAAAAGTTGGCATTTAAGGCTCATATCTGATGATTTTATGTTTTTGCCCTAAAATCCACTCAAGACTTATTCAATATTACTCAATATTATGTCCGAAAAAGCAGTCATCATCCATTTTTTAATGACCATTTTCTAAAATAAATTGTATTCAGCCATGGGGCAGCCGTGGCCTAGTGGTAAGGATCTGGTCTTGTGACCAGAAGGTCGCTGGTTCGATCTCCAGACAGAACATGACTGAAGTGCCCTTGAGCAACCTAACCCCCTAACTGCTCCCCGGGCACCAGTGGATAAGGGCTGCCCACCGCTTCGGGCACAAATTTTCACAGCCTAGTGTGTTCACTAGTGTGTGTGTGTGTTTCACTGCACGAATGGGTTAAATGCGGAGGTCAAAATCCATTGTGTGAAAAATCACATCTCATCGTGCCTTTAAGACTGATATTTGTAAGTTCTGTGCTGATTTGGCTATGCTGTATAAACCCCCTCAGCACAAGTTTCTCTATTGTGTCAACATTCATTGAATGGGCCAATAGAAATGCTCCAAAATGAAAAACAAATGTTATTACATTAAACATTACTAATACCACAACATACATTGTGTAACATACTAACATACTGTAAATCTACATAAACATTTATAAAGGCTTAGTCCACGACGCATCATCTGTCAAAGTCTGCATTTGTGAGTTTTGTTAACATTTTTAAGAATGTTTATATAGTTTTATGCCGTTTGTCATGGTGAGCTTATGTAAGTGTTATGTAGCCTCATGCACTTCAGTCAAGACAATTCCAACACTAAGACTGGTCAAGATGAAGTTATGATCACATCTTATGTGGACCAAGACCAAATCCAAATGACAGTGACAGTCAGTCAAGGTTAAGTCCAAAATATAAAGCCTAGTCTTAATAAAGTCTTTGAAAGGCTGTATCAAGGCTATTTCTTTAGTACAGATTTATTGATCTTTCTTGAGTTCTCTATCTAATGTCAAGTCCATGGTTCTTCCTTTTTCTAACCTGTCTTTGTTCTAAACAAACCAAACCTGCTGGTTGGCTACATCAATAAAGCAAATACCAAATTGCTAAATTGGGTGGTGGATAATATTCTGAACATGCAAAAAAAATTCAAAATTGAAAAACATAAAAAAGTGAATATTGTGAAAATGTAGATTAAAAAGCAAATTGTTTCCCTATATTGACATAAAGAAATATAATGTTTAACGTTGTAAAGCATTTTTTTTACTGTTATTCAATTTGGCTTATAGTTCATGAAAATCAGAAATCCATTATCTGGAACATGGAATATGTCTTCTTGAGTATAAACACTGTATCTCTCAGAGTTACAACTGTCACATTCCTAATATCAACACTCCTGAACCAGAGACAATGTTGTTTTATCTGCACTACACAGAACTGGACTGTAGCTCAGTGGCCCAAACTCCTCTTTTCAGATCTAAGTCACTTTAGTGTTTCATTAGTAAATCAGCTGCTGGAGTCTGGAGAAGAGTGGAGAGACATACAATCCAAGTGTCTGAAGTCCAGTGTGCATTTTCTGTGATGGTTTGTGGTGTCATGTCATCTGCTGGTGTTGGTCCACTGTGTTTAGTCCAAAGTCAACACAGCATCTACCAGCAGATTTTAGAGCACTTCATGCTTCCATCTGCTAACAAACTTTATAGAGATGATGATTTTCCAACAGCTGTCAACACTACTACTGATCATGAGTACAGCCAACTCATGAGCTATAAGCCACACTGATCAACATTAAAAATAAAGAGGCTTGAAATATGTCACTTTACATGTAATGAACATTAAATATATGACAGTTTACATTTCTGAATTAAATTATGAACACAAATGAATGTTTCTTGTTGTTAATCTTACAGATTCCTGTAGACATGAGTTCTTAGTGAAATTACTGAGACCAATGGTTCATGCCAAGTCAAGTCCAAGCACAGTTACTATCAAGTACAAAACATCAGAAAAGCATCCCCAGAGGGCAAGACCAGGCTCAAATACTACAGCCCTGCTGAGTGTTACTGTTTTTCTCCAGGTAGTAGAACAGCAAGTCCCCCAGGATTGTGGAGAAACCCTTTAAAAGGGATGCACTTAAATTTTGTCTCTCCCAATTGCCATTAACAGGCCAGAGATTCACAGTTTGACTGTTGCATTGTGAAAGAAACTGAATGTGGAGAGAGAGAGAGAGAGAGAGAGAGAGAGAGTAGACTCCATCACATCCATCCAGTGCATTTAGCTGCAGGGGGTCCGTTTTAGCCCAGGACGCTGACAGCTCCTTTTGCCTGGACTTAATCACTTCTCCTCCATCTATTACTGCTCCTTAATCCATAAACCACAAAACCAAACAGGGAGCAGCAGCAGAGCTATTCTGATTAGCTGTGCTAAAGTACTCTCTGTGCCAGCACTCACATTCAGAGCCATTATGCCAGGATGCTCATGCCATCATTTCACTACTACTCTCCAAATAATATCTGGTCTGCAGTGGTCCTGTGGTGGTGCCTTCCTGCTGATGTTGTATAGGTAATAAATGCAGCAACAGATGAATTTTTGTAAGTGCACCAATATATAAGCAATTTATCTTCACTTATTAACGTTAACTAGCAATTAATTAATTAGCAAGAAATCCATAATGACCTACTAAATAACAATATCATTTGTTTGACTTATATGATGTTTTAGTAATATTTTCTGTAATTATTTAATGTTTGTTGGATAATTAATACCCTTGATTTTAGATGAAACAATGAACAAGCGGGTGTACCAATAGTTTTGGCCATACAGTGTATGTTAATGATGTCTCAAACCAGCAAACAAGAGCAGGTGTTTAAAAGGTTTGTTGGTTCATGGGACCAGCTCACTGGATGAGCATTTGCAGCCTTTGATTGAGTAATGGTAACCCATGACTTATGGTTGTTTGTACTGTACTTTGTTTGTACTTTCTTCCTTCACCGTCATTGTCAAAATTCATCACCAAAAGTGTCCTATTTTATACACATTACACATAATATATTTCAAACAGCGACCCTGATAAGGATTAAGTGGGTGTGATAATGAATGAATGAATGAATATTTCAATATGTTTCAAGGCTTTGTTTGTTTTAGTGTAGATCAGTTTGGCTAAAATTGCAATATTTTATTCAGAGTAAATTACTATTCAAACAGTATCAACATTAAAACAAACAAACCAAAAGGCTTGAAATACATCCATTTATGTGTGATGAATATAAAACGTAAATGTTTTGTGATGAATTTCGACAACAATTGCGACCATTGAGTTCTAGTGTTTAAGTAAAAATTTGATCTGAGGTTGAAAAAATTTGTAAATATTAGGGGTGTAAAAATTAACCAATTTCATTCTGAAGATTTTGACTTAAACGATGTGAATGCATTGGTACATGGACCCCTGAATCGGTCTATTTGTAAAGTGAACCAGCCGATGGCCCAATTCAAGAGCTGTCAATCGGTTTGGTGTGATATGCTTCAGCTGCGCTTTCTCTCTCTCTCTCTCCCTCCCTCCCTCCCTCCATCCTCTCTCTTTCTCTCTCTCTCTCTCTCTCTCTCATGAACTGTCGCGATACTCGTCACAGTCATGTTTGAAAGACAAACATGTCTGACGCACATATATACTGTACAACGCTCCGCCGAGCTTATAATCTAAAGTTTGGAAGAAGTTCGGTCTTTAAATGAAGGACGGAGAACATTTGGTGAGACGACATGGTGAAAGTGGTGATGAGGACACTAGCACCGTTAGCCCAAAGACACATCATGACAAACACAGAAAAACAGGACTTCTTCAGCCAAAACTCGACCACAACTCAGGTAGAGCCAAAGTAATAACAGCTTCAATAACCCGGATCATTGTCAAAGACTTAAGACCAGACTGTGTGGTGGAGAATGAGGGCTTTGGGGACTTGTTTAAAACATTGGAGCCCCGGTACCACATCCCAACGCCACAGTATTTTACTGTTTCTGAATTCACATGTCAAACACAACTATACTAGTTCTCTAGTATTTCATTAATCTATCTGAAAGCAAAAACACATTTTTAGTAATAACTTATGTTGACTCAATGTAAAATTATCTATTTTAAACAAGTAACTCTATTGAACCGAATCGTATCGAAATCCTCCTCAATCATATCAAACCAAATCGAATCGGTCCAATTTAAAATAAATAATTTCTGAATCGTATTGTACCGGATGACTCGAGATACATATCGGATCGTCATTTATTGGACAGATACACAGCCCTAGTAAATATGATTTTTGAAAAGTTAAAACCATTCTATAAGCACCTCTTTCATGCAGCAAGATAATAAATAAACTGTACTGTGATGATTGTGGATGTGGAGCTGATGCAGGAGAGAGGCAGGAGGCAGGATAATTTACTTATTATAAAATAAAAACAAAAATGAACTCAAACAACAAAGTAACTATGAGCTTACATCCACTAACTTACTCTGACTGAGATACATTCAGTGACTGACACCAGACAAGGGAACCACAAGGGACTAAATAATGATTATAATTATGGCAGATAAACGAGAGTGTGAGTAGACAGGTGTACTACTTTACCAAGACAAGATGATGTGATGTGTCCAGGGGGTGGAGAATGATGCAAACACAGACAACTCACCAGGTAAACACAGAAAACATATGACACTGAGAGAGAACGGACGAGGCTGCTGCAGGGGCGTGACATATACATTCATATCCGGTTTCATTGGACCAGAACAATGTTAAATTTAGCCATGTGCTAAATTCAAATGTACTAAATTAAAATTTACTAAAGTGGGGATTCCTAAACCTTTTTAGTCTAACATGCATCCAGACAACTGTATCTAGGTCCGTATCCCTATAGACTCTGAGCATCGCATTTCCATATCTGTGCTGTCAGTGAAATGTTTTTGCATTCGTACTCATGTATAAAGCAGTTTTAATTACCGGGGAGGGCAGTACATGAAACACAGGCTGTGTTTTTTTTCTTCCTCCCCTCTTTCATCGGCGCTAAAGGGTCCCTCCCCCAACTCGTCCCCCCACCTTAATGACAAGGTGGCTCTTTGATGAGGGCATTAATTGTTAATGGGTTGGCACGGGTGCTCCCTCCTCCTTTGTGGTCTGGGTGGTCCAGGCTTCCTGTTTCTTCAAATGCACTTCCTGAAGGCACCAGAATAGCGATCTTTCTTTGCCTAACAGCCTTCTAGACCGGCGGCTCCACTCCATCCAGGACTGGCTGGCGTAAATTGGCTCTAATTCGTGTGTCTATGAGTTCAAATGAGCATCAAATGGATCGTTATGAAAGGAGGAGTACGGCTGTGTGATGTGTAAAGCAGCGTTCAGCTTGAAGTCGATGTCTCTGTAGAATGAAGGCAGGTATAAAGGTGTTTTCACATCTTAACTCAAGCTGACACATTCATTAGCATACACACCGCTTCACCTTGCAGATTAGCTTAGCAAGTGGGAGGGAAAAGACTAGTTCATGCTAATTCACCTTAGCAGCTTTGCTTTGTACAAAAAGTACTAAGACCCATGGGCCCTACATGCAAATTCTATGAACTGGGGTCTATCCAGGTCTCCTGACCTTTCTGTTCTGTTCGTCTGTACACTCTTATAAAGCTCTTCAAAGTGTAGAATTATTGTGGTAACATGTTACTGTAACGTTCATGATGTCTCACAATTGACTAACCCTACATAATCAATGATAATAGCTTATTCCAGTAGGCATTGGCTGCTTTTGCCAATAACCTTTATGGCTTATGATGCCTATGGCAATAAGGCTTTATATGTGTTTATGTAGGTTTATGTCAGCTGTCACAATACACTTATGTAGGGGTCCTGTAGCTTTATGAATGACACCTTACAGTGAAGTGTTACCATGATCGTTTTCACTATACATTTAATTCACTACAGATTTATGTGTAATTACATTATGTAAGTTATTACACTGTAGTTACATACAAAACTAGATTTTCTGTGTACATACCATATGGATAAAGTCTGCATTTGCAATGTTTTAGTGTCAAAAATAAAAAAAAAACTTACAATGCACTAAAGTGGACAAACGTACAGTGGTAACCCTACTTACGAGTTTAATCTGTGCAGGAGCTGAGCTCATTAGCTGGTTTGCTCATTAGCTGGATGCATTTTCCCCATAAGAATACATGTAAAACTGATTAATATATGAATGTGTGCCGGCCAATATACAGTATACTTTAATATGCTATATGTTGATATGGGTTTTTTTTTAAATAAACGAGACGACGACGGTGCTCCTGTAGGCTGGCGGCTAAGGAGGACAGGAGGATGGGCGTACGTGTATGGCATGGTTACACTTATCATATGAAAAGTAAAAGTAACATTTATCTAACTTTCTTGTTCACTACCTTTTGCTACCTTAGCGTCGCTTTCACTAGCACTTTCACTTTCGGTCAAAGGTAATGACTGACCTCTTCTTCTACGGTAGCATCTAGGGGATGCTACGACCGCCACGCCCCTAGTGGTTTGGCATAGTTGAACAACTTTACGCTACTCGTTACTTGGAATTTTACTCGTTACCTGAAACAAAAATATTCCGAGATCTCGACTCGTTACCTGGAATACTCGTTAGTAGGGATGCTCGTAAGTAAGGTTACCACTGTATATGGATACCTGCTCATTCATTGCTTTTGAAATCAAGAGTGTTAAAAAGTGTTTATCCTGCATTTTGTTGAAGTAACTGGCTCTACTGTCCAGTGAAGGCCTATGGAGCATTGTGTCAGTAACTGACTGCATTCAGTGACAACAGTGCTAGTGAGCTCAGGATGTTGGGATAATCACCATCCCACCTCATCCCCATCTCATCTCATCCCTCATCCCCATCAAGTACTGGATGGAGAGTCATCATTACAAAGAACACAGTTCCACTGCTTGATATCTCAATGCTGGAAAGCTTTATACCCCTCTAGTCCTTGTATTATGCATGATTCATGTTTATCTGCTATAAAGAGTTCTTTTCTATTAGCAGTCCTTCTCTACAAGGTCTAGACTATCTCTACCTTTACTTATTTGGAATACTATGTAAGTTAATAATCACTGTCTAGCGAAAAGCAACTCTGTGGTCAGAAACTGACCAAGGATGAAGGGATATAACAGATGGGTTCCAGCAGGGCTGCCCCATCGTAGTTCTGGAGATCCAACACCCTGGAGAGTTCACATCCAACACTCCTGGCTCTAATATTCAGACGACGGGAAAGCCTTCAAACCTGGATCAGGTGTGTTAGATTAAGTTGGACACCCCTTGGTTACAGTCTCCAACTGTGAGACATGTGTTTCCAATAAAGTGGCCACTAGTGCATTATTGATATACTGACCCTCAACTCCCCTGATGTCTGAGCAGCTGGAGACTTCAGCTATGTTTCTATCTAATCTACTTTTGGCCTAGGAGAAAGTTCTGAGATGTTAAGATGTTATTTTCACTTCTTCTTTCCTTTATGGTCTTCAAACCAATGAGTTACAGTCTCCAACTGCATACCAGCAAAATGGAGCTCCAAAGAGAAATGTTTTTAGAAAATTGACCAGCTAATGTATTGTTGATGTATTGGCTCTCAACTTATCTGTCCTCTGGTGTCTGAGCAGCTGGAGACTACAGTCTTATTAGTGTCTCCATCTGATCTCATTGTTGTCTTAAGGAAACTACTGAGATGTTAAGATCTCCTTTTTGATTGGTCTTCTGAAATCCATTTAAGCCAAGAGCTGCACTGTGGTCAGTCATTGACCATGGACAGTGGGCTAGAGTCTCTCTGCCCACCAGCAAGATGGAGCTCCAAATGTAGATGTTTCCAAGATTAAAATTTTTCCATGTTAATTTCCGACATGTTGTTGTGCAGTTGGATGCTGTAACACATTGATTGAGGCACCATGTGTATTATCTCTGCTCCAGCCCTTTGTCCATAGTCAGTGAGCGAACACTGAGATGTTCTTGAATTACACAGACTTCTGAAGACCAATCGCAAATGGCCAGTAAGTGTATTGTTGATGTATTGACCCTCAACATCTGCATCCTCTACTGTGTGAGCAGCTGGAGACATAAGCTAAAGTCTACTTTGTGTTTCTATTCTCATTGTTGGAAAAACTGAAGCTTGGCTTCAACCGATGGTTTGTGATTGTCCGATTTCTTCTGATCACATTTCAGAGATTTTCATTGGGGTTCAGCTCTGGCCATATGTTGAACATTTGAAGGGGTGTGTACATTTTTTCCAGAGTTGTATATAAAATCACTGACCATGGATTAGCATGGTTAATACAATTTTGCATCAACCAACGGGGTTGTCCCTAACCTCATACCAGCAATGTGGAGCCCCAAAGAGTGGTGTTTCCAATAAAGTGGCCAGTTAGTTATTAATTGATAGGATAGGTTCGAGCTTTTCTTTGCATGTTATGCAGATATCCTATTCACTACACTTATAGCACATCCTTCTACCCACTCATTTAAATCCATTGTTCCAATGCTAACCTTTGATTTCAAGAGCAGGTCAAATGTGGACCAGAAATATGCAGTTAATAAGAACGGAAATAGCACTAGACTTGTTAGAATGGTTACAGTGAAAAACAAAGCTTATGAGCACACACACACGCACACACACACGCACACACACGCACACGCACACACACGCACACACACACACACACTTCTAGGGAAGAGGAATCACTCGTGTAATTGTTCTTGTCATTTGCGTAGCAATTTTACTCCTGAATGCCTCGTTTTAGGCAGGAATTAATAAAAATTGCATGCGCTTCAGGTGCTGTGCATTTCACTCCTTTTTTTCCTTTCTCTCTCTCTCTTTCTCTCTCCTTGCCTGCAGCCCTTTCACTCTCTCTCTTATTATCAGTTCATAATTCCCTCACATTCAGGCAAATTAGAGGAGGCTGTCAGCGTGTATCAGTGTGTGTGTGTGTGTGTGTGTGTGTGTGTGTGTGTGTGTTTCTGTTGACTCCAGCTCAGTGCTGAGGGGTAAAGGCCCTAAATGGCAGGAACTGGACCCGCAGTGCAGTGTACGCACGACAGTGTGTCCAGCAGAAAAGCAGCTCAGTGCGTCTGATCCTTTTAATTTAATTAGCCCGAGAGGTAGCATACTCGTCCGCCAAGAATTCTTCTGATGCAGAAAGACCCCCACACTACAGCATGTCGGGAGGGAGACCACAAAGGCGGGATAGTTAGAGGGGGTTTGGTGTTGTGAAGTAAAAAAAGAGGAGTATGTGTGAGAGAGAAGGAGGGAAATTGAGTATTATAGCTCAGATTGCTCTTTTATACAGGGCCTTTTGTATACTGAAACTAGAATTAAGCCTATAAATGTCTGACTAATGAAGTTGATTCTTCTATTGATTTGATTTCAACACTAAAATCAGATGTGACATTTTATCTAGTCCAGATAAAACACATAATAGTTATTTACAGCATAGTTATTAGCAGTGTTATAGTCAAGACCATTAGAGCTAAGTATGAGTCAAGACTAAGAGTAGGACACATCAAGGCCAATTCAAGACCACGACTAAGACCCATCAGGGCAAAATCAATATCAGCACTGGGACACATCAAGGCCAACTCAAGACTAAGAGCAGGACACATCAAGGCAAAGTCAAGGCCGAGATTGAGACACATCAAGGTCAGGTCAAGACCAAGACTGGAACACATCAAGGCCAATTCAAGACCAAGACTGAGACATATCAGGGCCAAGTCAAGATCAGGACTGGGACACATCAAGGTCAAGTCAAGACCAAGGCTAAGACACATTAAGTCCAAGTCAAGACCAAGGCTAAGACACATCAAGGCCAAGTCAAGACCAAGGCTAAGACACATTAAGTCCAAGTCAAGACCAAGGCTAAGACACATCAAGGCCAAGTCAAGACCTAGGCTAAGACACATCAAGGCCAAGTCAAGACCAAGGCTAAGACACATCAAGGCCAAGTCAAGACCTAGGCTAAGACACATCGAGGCCAAGTCAAGACCTAGGCTAAGACACATCAAGGCCAAGTCAAGACCAAGGCTAAGACACATCAAGGCCAAGTCAAGACCAAGCCTGTGACACATCAAGGCCAAGTCAAGATCAAAACTGGGAAACATCTAAGCCATGAAAAGACCAAGACCAGGACACATAAAAAATGTAAAGCTTTTGCAGAGTCACTTAATAATCTTGTTTTGGATGTAAGATCAACTCCATTCACTAACTGTGAGAACATAATGTGGAGGTAAAATAAACAAAAATTCATAAGAAAGATTAGATACTGGTTTACTATACAAGAATAAAACAGGCCTATTAAAGGAGTGATTATAATCACAGCTACAGGTACAAATGAACTGTGATCATCATGTCATGTGATGCAGACATTTGTGAATGTAAAATGAACCTCACTGAGCCAACGGGTGCTTGTTGCTGCTCTGCTGCTGCAATTGTAACGTTTTTTCTTATCTTTATGTTCCTTTAATACGTACCTTACGTGTGTGTGTGTGTGTGTGTGTGTGTGTGTGTGAACGCTAATAAGATACAAAATAACCAGTAGCCAATTGAATAAGCTCCCTTTTGGTTTTATGTATTTGTAAATCCGACTCTAAAGGAGTCAGTGCCTCACCAACCATGAACCTCACCGCACGTCACTGGTCTCGCATCACTAACACACCACATAGACTGTGTCGTGCATTTTGGTGCATTTAGGTTTGTGTCTGTGTGAAAACAAACCAAACAGCGGGCGAACGCTCCAAGTTAAACAAACTCATTAACTGATTTAAACCAGAGAAACAAACTACAGGTGTGAAAACACCTTAAAACCGCTATTCACAGTGTCAACATTCAGAAGCCTCTACATTTATTTGTGTTTATTAAGCATGTAATTCTTTAAGCTGAGCAGAGTGTCAACCTTACTGAGATCTGTACTAAAACTCAGAAGAACATGTCAGGACTCTCTTGTCATGATGCGTAATCTAAGGTCTGCTTCATCTCGCCATCTGATCTCAGTGTTGTCTTGCAGAAGCTACTGAGATGTTAAGGAGATCTTTTGATTTTTTTTCCTCTTCTGAAATCCATTCCACTGTCCCTCCTGTGGCCTGGTTGGCAGACAGAACATCTTCACCAGCAGAGATGATGAAATGTGTAGTTAAGCTAAACCACTGTAGTCCTAATCACGGTGATGAGTGTTAAAGGATGGGCGAACAAAAAATTCTACTCGTTTTAGATTTAATTAGGAAGCAAAACTCAGAGATAAGTGAACACGGAGGGGAAGATAGTGATCATGTACTCCTTTGATAATCTTTCATCTCTCTCCCTTTCACACACTCTCTCTTTCTCTTGATTAGGTTAATCTGAAGAGGATTCACTGTATTCATTAGAGAGCCACTTCTTATTAGCGATTAGGACACTTAGGATTGTCCACTGACAGAGAATAGAGGAGTTTGAGAAGAAAAAGTTAGCTTAGCGTATAGATGTTCTCTGTGGTCTTCACCCCAAGAGTTGTGATATGCTTGCTGTTAACTATGTGCACCCGATGTCTGCAGATTCTGCTTTGGTTCAGAGCACAGGTTCTTCAGAAATTAGCATGTAACGTCATGGCAATACCAGCATAAACGTAGATGCAGTATACCACAATGACGAATAAACCCTGACCACACTCATTTGTTTTATTGTGTTTTCTCCCAATATAGCAAAAAATGGAGGGAGGAGTTGTGATTGAGCAATTGAGCATCCATGGATGAAGTTCCCTTGAGTGAGGTACCTAACTCCCAATAGCTCCTGGGGCATTGAGCTGCTGATGCTCTGAACTGCTCAGGATATCTGTGTGTTCATTGTTCCTTAGTGTGTGTGCGTGTGCACTGATTATGTATAAGTGTGTCCAATAGCAGGGATACACTGCAGAGAGTAAATACTCCATTGTGGATTCATAAAAGTACTGCTTCTTCTAATCAACTGACTGCATGCTGAGCATCATTTTCATACAAATGTACAGTTAAGGACACTTTATGAAATGTGTCATTTAGTTTCATGCATGTTTCAAGCAACCAGAATTGCTTGAAAGTTGCAAGCCTAACTGTGACAGCATTCAACACCTTTGGTAGATAAACTGTAGGAGACCTGGCAGCCATGGCGTGGTTGGTAGAGACCTGGGTTTCTAATTGGAAGTTTGCCAGTTTGATTCCCTGGCAGGAAACAATTGAAGTGCCCTTGAACAAGGCACCTAAACCCCCAACTGCTCCCTGGGCACAATGCATGGATGTGTTAAATGGGAATGTCAAATTCCTCTATCTGCACATTGGTCATTAATTGTGCATTTTCACTTTTACCTCCAAAATAAAGTCTATAAACATCTACAAACATTTTCTAAGTTCAGAACTCATTTACTGAGCATGTATCTGTAACTTTTTGGCTTCAATCTCAATGTGTTCAACAGTTCGTCTTCCAGCATCACCAGGTGAAAGTCCTGGAATCACAGCTTTCAACTCTCTGAGCCGGCATCGGGAAAGCCATTCCCGCCGCTACATTTTTTAATCTGGTCTAAAAATAACGGCCTACATTAGTAATAGGTTCAGAACCTTGTCATATCAGGTTATGTCTGCGTGGGATACATGTACAACTTTCTCCATGATCCATTTGGGTGAGTGCGTGTCTTATGCATTATAGATGATGCAACCTAAGGCTCAGGTTTGTGAGAAGCGGTGCGCTTGTTTTCTCGCCGCGCGTTCCGTGTTTTATCTTCCCCGAGGCGGGCTCATCTTTTCCTCGACGTGTCCCTTTTTTGTCGGCGCTTGTAGGTGCTTTGCTCTCTTTTTTTGTGTTGCGCTGAGGTAAGAGCAGGCGCGAGCAGGGCAACATGTTGAATAATTTAATGCCTGCCCGTTTGAACAGGTACGAAAATAATCCTGGGCGAAAGGGAGAGTGGAAACCTCACACTCTTTCTCTATATCTCTCTCCCACTACCTCACTCTCTCTTTGCAGAGGCTCTCAGCACAGATCAGAGTGTGGGCTATGAAATATTAAAGGTTATTGGTGAGTGTGAGAGCAGTGAGAGCGGTGGTCCTGCGAGAGCAAGTGAACAGGTAGATGTTGAGCAGCGGTGAAGCAGACAGGTCTAGATTATTTATACTGTTACGTTGCTGTAAACACAGCGAGCAGGGAGCTTCGCTGCTTGTCTGGATACTCCATGCTCAAGCCTTATCAACACTCACATTTCATACTGTACATCTCTTTCCAGCACTCACAGATAGACTCAGCCACACAAATAGGATATCTCCACTCGTTATCCACCGAGACATGCATAAATACCCAAAGGGATATCATGCTGTTCATGTACACATAAGGAGCAATTCTGCCAATTTAGCAGCAAAGCTTTAAAAGTCACGAGTCTGGATGCTGTGCCTGCTCCTATGTGGTTCTATATACACCAAACCAAATGCCAATACAAATTTAAAATCACCGGTAAAATCCTAGCATTGGTGCACTCTCCTGGGTTTGGCAATCAAAGAAGAGGAAGGTGGACCCTACCGGTTAAGACAATGGATTGATGGTAAATCTGACAAAAAATATATAAAAACATTTACTGGCTACTTCATTAGGTACACATTCCTTGTATCTTCACTCATTGTCCATTTTATCAGCCCCATTGCCCATGTTGATGCACTTTGTAGCTCTACAATTACAGACTGTAGTCCATTTGCAGTGACACTGATGTGGTGGTGGTGTCCTAGTCTGTGTTGGGCTGATACAAGTGGATTACATTACACTACATTATGAATACTAGAAATAGTTTACCCCTGTGTGGATGAAAGGCAGCTAGCTTAACTGCAGTAGAAACTCTAACACTGCAGATAATTTGGTGATGAAGTTGTGTAAAATGAACAAACATATGAAACAGGATGGATTGGGAATCTGTAGACTAAAGCAGTCGTCACTCACCAAGACCTTCCTCCTCCTCACAGACTGGATCATCACACCCATCCCCACCCCTTAATCTGAGATGGTGTAGCTAACGTGGGCACAACAACATGGCGGTTAGAACTGAGCCACAGGGCAAAATGACAGCAGACAAGCAGTGAGGGAGGTTTAAAGACAGCAACTGTACATTGCTCAGGCCTCAGGTGCTGGCTTAATTAAGGCCAAGCTGAGGATTGGCTGGTCTCAAATGCAAGCAGCCTCCACTCAGCCACGCTAATGACATTAACCCGGCTGTGTGCGACGCCCCTAGCTTGGGCATCTGATTGGTAATTATCAGCCTTTGACTCAGTGAGGGCCCTCAACCTGCCCCCCAGTCTCTCACCTGAGGTCACGGCATGTACCACTTCTAACATTTTATATAACTCACCATGCATTCAGTCCTCAGAGAGTCAAGAAGTAATAAGAAGTAAACAAGCATTGGCCAAAGGAATGATTGTCATTAATTTTATATGTTTTTATAGTTTCACATTTTTATATCGGTAGACTCCACGACTAGCAGACCTGTTTTAAAGCACAGATTTAGGATTTCCCATTAATTGTGCTTATGAAATGAACCAAAAGTGACTTAAGTAAGATCTTTGGACCAAATTGTTTTGAGACTACAAAGTAAATATATGTCCAAATATTTATGGACACCCTTTCTAATGAATGGATTCAGCAACTTTACGTTGCACCCACTGCTGAAACACATGCACACACAGCTTGTCTAGTCCTCGTATAGACATTACTGTCAATATAATATGACTAAACATGGAACTACTGGCACCATGTCTAATGTCAGGTATAAGTTTGAGGGGTATAAAGACCTGTGGAACTGTGTTCACTGCTCTATCCAAGTACTTTTGGGATGAGTTGGGGATGAGGCGGTGATGGTGATCATCCAACATCCTGACTCCACTAACCCTCTTATCAATGAATGCAATCAAATCCACACAACAATGCTCCTAAGTCTTGGAGAAAATCTTCCCTGGACAGTAGATGCACACCAGCAGTGGTATACAGCCGGTTTGTCTACATTTTGGAGATGCAAGGTTTTGTACAGCTATATACATTGTGTAACAGTGTTATTACTCAAATGTTGCTCTTTTATTAAGCTTAATTATTCATTCATTTATTCATTATCACACCTGCTTAATCCTTATTAGGGTCGCAGTTAGTCCCCTACCCCCTCACTGGGCACAGGGCAGGGCATTACACTATTCAACTAAGCCCAGGACAGGGCGCCAGTCCATCGCTGGGTGAACACACATGCACACACATACATACACAC
Source organism: Crenuchus spilurus (assembly GCA_036984385.1). Taxonomy (NCBI): domain Eukaryota; kingdom Metazoa; phylum Chordata; class Actinopteri; order Characiformes; family Crenuchidae; genus Crenuchus; species Crenuchus spilurus. The sequence continues at coordinate 1,536 of BRDA01033663.1, read as the reverse complement.
ACATGGACATTTTTAGAGTAGCCAATTCACCTGACCGCCATGTTTTTGGCCTGTGGGAGGAAACCGGAGATCCCGGAGGAAACCCACGCAGACACGGGGAGAACATGGAAACTCCGCTCAGATGTGGACTCGAACCCAAGACCTCAGCGCTGAGAGGCGAACGTGCTAACCACTAAGCCACTGTGCCGCCCTAAGCTTTATTAATTATTCTTAAATACTTATGGCCCAGTTAGACATGCCATTCACAGCATCAAAACTGAGAAGGTTTTTAGTCTTAGATGGTAAGTAGTTGAGTTCATATTAAGAGTCTGATCTTTAGTAAACATAAGTTTTATTACTGTAGCAAATCTGAGGACAAAGCGAGACTAGAGGGATCTCTACTAAAACTCAATTGGTCTTTCTCTCAGGAGAAACCTTTTCCCAGCACATACTTCAGCTAAAATCTCAATTGGATTTACATCTGTTTTTAAATGTATATTTCCATTGTGGTCAAACTAATTGAATTAGGTCTTCAGTATGTTTTGCAAAAATAGGGAAAATATATAATTACTTGTCAAATAAATCAATGAAATAACAAGAACTTTTGGGTTTATGGTTTGTCTGATTCTCTTGTGTTCTATGCTTGACTATCCACTGTATTTGCTGAACCTGTCACAGGAGCATGTAGGGTAAGATGCAAGGTAAAATGTAGGGAACTTTGGGATAAGTTGGTCCTCCCACTCACTCATATCATGGATTGAGTAGCAACAGTGAATGGTGTAATAGAAGGCAATCAAGTCCTGGATGCATTTCACGAGTGTGCGCGAGCTTGTGTCGGTACTGTATTCAGATGAAATCTGGCTGCTGTACAAACCTCCCCATTATCTCTCATTGGGAGCTGGCAGTAAGGATGGTTTCATTGGGGGAGGCTTGAGTCAGGAATCAACCTGTCTGGGCCAAAAGCCAGACTGATAGAGAAGAGCTTTAAAGAGCTTGACATCATTTCAGTGGTGTAATTACTCAGAGCATCTACTGCCGTCAAAAAGGCCTGGGAATTGCCTTCTTTAAAGAGATACTTGATGATAGCTGAGGGTGAGTTTGCCGTTTGCCTCCTTTTATGAAGAAAAGGTGCCTCTTTTGACTATTGAAAGTTAAGCCAAGTTCTGACGCTCTCTTCAAACAGCATGAGGTGGAGACATGAAAGCTCTCAGAAATGTACCTCAAGGAAGGTTGAGGAAAGTGTTTTGTTGCCAAATGGTGGACATCAGGCCAGGATATACAAGGAGAATGAGGTAATATAGTTTTGGCTGGTTTGTTACATGAATTGTTGAATACAGAGACAGTGTTGCTTAATTTTTTTCTTCCTGCTACCTGTGAATTATAATTATAACAATGTTAAAGTAGAAACACATGAATGTCAAACCACAGCAGAGCCATATGGAAAATACTAAATATCATTCACAGGACTAACCTCTTAAATGGTATCTTAAGAAAGAATATTCTTAACATATTATATATATATATATGGTTTCATGGCTAAATTGGACCAGTCTGGTG
>BRDA01033662.1:2237-14490 GCA_036984385.1 Crenuchus spilurus | reverse complement strand
GAAGTATTCAAACAAACTGTGGAATGGACATTTGACAGTTGTGTATTTATCCAAACCTTTTTATGGGAAAATGCTAATTAATTGTTTTTTGTGTATTGTTAATTTTACTCTCCTCTTTGAGTTTCAGTCTTTAGTCCACTTTAACCTAACTCTTCCCTTCCATGCACATGACATGTTTCTCTTCTGCACTTTAGGGTTTGCTTAACCCTTACCCTTAATGTTGTGATAACTGTTTGTTTTTTGAGTACTTACCATTGTAGCTTTAAATAAAGATTAGACATTTAACACAATCTTTCTTTTCCCAGTATATTTCTTCATTAGGAGATGCTGGTGATTTTAAATACCACTAATTTTAAACAAAAATGCCATCACTTCATTTAATCATTATGGATAGTGCATTGTTGTTTTAGCAATGGCATCCCTTCCATTTGTTTTGCAATTTGTACACCGTACAGAGTTTACATACAGTGGCATGCAAACATTTTGGTACCCCTGGTAAAAAGCCAAGTTTTTGTGATTTAAAAAAAGGTGAAAAGTTCTGAAGTGATTCAACTTTTTTTTTTTTTTTTTTTTTTTTTTTTTTTTTAAATGTGGCCTATAATCTGTATAATTCCATTACAAAATAAAAAGAAATCTTTTAGGGTGGAAAAATAAAGCACTAAAATGTCATTGTATAAATACAGACACCCTTAAACTAATACTTTGTTGAAGTGCCCTTAGAATGTTGTTGTTGAAGTGCAAATCAAGTTTGGGAGATAGAGATAGAGATAGAGATAGAGATAGAGATAGAGATAGAGATAGAGATAGAGATAGAGATAGAGATAGAGATAGAGATAGAGATAGAGATAGACAGAAAATCCCCCAGAGCACCATTAACAGGAAAGAACATGGTACTACAACAAACCTGCCAAGCGGGGGCTACCCACCAAACCTTCAAACAGACAAGGAGGGCATTAATCAGAGAGGCACTACAGAGACCTAAGGTAACCTTAAAGGAGCTGCAGAGTTCGTAAGCCAAGACTGGAGCATCTGACCATACAATCTCAATAAGCTGTACGCTTTTTAGAGCTGGGCTTGAGTAAAACCTGTTTCAGTCTACTAGTAATTTGAGACTGAATGTCGAATGACCCAACGACAACACTTGAGTGGTCTACGGGGAAATGTGTAAATGTATTGGAATGGCCTTGACAAAACCCAGACCTTAATCCATTTGAGAATTTATGGTCAGAAGATCACCGTTCACCAGCAGAAACAATCTAACTTGAAGGAGCCAGAGCAATTGTGCCTGGAGGAATTGGAAAAAATCCTAGTGGCAAGCTCAGAGACTTATTCAAATTGACTTGCAGCTGTAATTGCTGCAAAACACTGACTTTAGGGGGGTGAATAGTTATACATACTGAAATTTTATTTTGTCCTATTTGTTGTTTGCTTCTCAATAAAAAGGCAATCAAATGTTCAGTTAGGCATGTTCTGTAAATGTTCTGTAAAACAAATGAATGAAATGCAAACCCTCAAAATATCTATTTTAAAGGTTGAGGTAGCAAAACAAAGTGCCAAGGGGGGTGAATGCTTTCACAAGGCACTGTACATGCATGCATGCATACATACATGCATCTCAAAAAATAAAATATCGTTGAAGATAAATTGTAATTAAATTTAAAAAGTGAAACTTTTATAAAGATTTATTACACAAAGTGATCCATTTCAAGCGTTTTTCAGTGATTATGGCCTACTGCCAATGAAAAGCCAAATGTCGCTATATCAGAAAAATGAAATGTTTATTAGACCAATTCAAAAAAGGATTTTTTAATACATATGTTGGCCTACTGAAAAGTATGTACAGTGTATATGCACTTAGTATGTGGTCAGTGCTCCTTTTGCATGAGTTACTGTATCACTGCGGTGTAGTATAGAGGTGATCAGCCTGTGGCACTGTTGAGGTGTTATAGAAGCTCAGGTTGCTTTGTTAGCGGCCTTCAGCTTGTCTGCATTGTTGGGTCTGGTGTCTCTCATCTTCCTCTTGACAATAGCTCATAGGTTCTCTGTGGGCTTTAGGTCAGGTGAGTTTGTTGGCCACTCAAGCACAGTGATACTGTGGGTATTAAATGAGGTATTGGTACTTTTGGCAGTGTGGGCAGGTGCCAAGTCCTGCTGGAAAATGAAATCCGCATCTCCATAAAGCTTGTCAGCAGATGGAAGGATGAAGTGCTTTAAAATGTCCTGATAGATGACTTGGCTGACTTTGAAGTTGATATAACACAGTGGACCAACACCAGGAGATGACATGGCTCCCTAAACCATCACTGAAAGTAAATTTTGTATTTCATTTGGAAATCAAGGTCCCAGAATCTGGAGGAAGAGTAGAGGCACACAATCCAAACTGCTTTAGGTCTAGTTTGAAGTTTCCACAAGCTAATAAATTAACTTTTTGATGATTTTTTTTTTTAATGCACCCGTGCATACATAAAAATGTCCAGAAATTCATGTCAAATGTCTGTAAATGTATAAATACTAACAAATTTAGGTTAAGTACTTCATGACTGACCCTTGTAATTTTTGTGCTACTTTATTCATCTTTACTGCTCAAAGTGGTAATTGTTGCAGCACTGGATCTGGTTCATTAGTCACCATAATTGACTGTACACATTATGACTACTACACACAGGCCACAAAGTCAGTCACACGTGAATTATGCAAACTGCATTGTAAGACATCCAGCAGGAGAACATTTCTGTTCTTATACCCTAGTGTGCTTCTAGTTCTGTCCTTTTGTCCCCCAATCCCTACTTTTTTCTCCCTCCTTTTATTCCCGCTTAAACCCCATCTCCTCCTCGATCCCCAACGTCCCGAGGAGGAAGGAGAAAACGCGAGATCTGATCCTTCGAGGCTTCTGGATCTCATTCTTTATCAAGGTGCTTAGTCCTCCTCTCCCTTCTTTCTCCCTTGTTTTTGTTAATCCCTACACCTGTGTGGTTTGGTTTTCCTGCTGTTTGTCTGACCTTTACAAGTTGGGACTGAACAAGTGCACTGCTTTTTGATCAGCAGCCAACTTTGATTTCTGTTTGAACATTTTTTTTTGTTTATTATCCCAAAGAAGTTGGCTGGGGCTGGCACAATTTAACATGCACTGAAAGAACAAAGTCTGTTCGCTTGAATGCACCAAAGTACATGTACCCCTGAATTGCACTAAGCACTTATTTTCCTAACTCTTCACTGTATGAATTGCATGCCTGCCAGAAGTCTGGAAGTTGGCTCTTCAGCAGAGTGGCTTGTTGCTTGAAGCATGTTGTGGTGTGTTGTGTGCACATGCATGGAGTTCATATGCATGCTACTGAAGCAAGGGTATAGAGTCCCACCTCACTGCTGTTACTGTAATATGCATGGTAAGTGCGTAGTCTTGCATGTGGGTACAACTAAATGCCCTGTTGAAGAGGGTTTTCTTTATTTTATATATATATTTTTTATAAACTTCACAAGTTTTGTCTTCACAACAGTCGGTGGTTATTGCATATACAGGGTGTGGCCGCTTTCACTGCACAAATACAACTTTTGCACAATCTTTTCACCAGTTTCTTGTTATGAACAATGAAGTATTGAATGTACCTTTTTTGTATTTGTGCTTATCTACCTGTTGGCTAGTCCTTTCCTTAATGCTTTTGTTCCTGCTGCACCCTTTGTTCCCTTATTGCTTTGCCCCCATGTTCCTCTTTATTCTAACACCTACCTGGACCCTTTGCATTTGTTCACAGGAAGAACTGTTCATTCCCAGTTGCACCATGAAGTCCTTACCATCCACGTGACCATGTCACCCAGGCGTCGTCCCAGGCCACACGTGGATCATGTGACCAATCCACCACGTTTGCCTACTGACCTTCCTCCCAGAATACCAAATGTGAGCCCCAATGTCCAGCTCCGCAGACTAGAGCATCACCAACAGCAGATCAGAGAGATTGAACAGCGACGGGAACAACGAGGCCAGTCAACGGACGGTCGAGTGGAAGAAAGAGAAGGGGACAAAAATGAAAACAATGAGGGTGCAGACAATAAAAACATAGAGATGAACCAGATCAAAGATGACGTGGAGGCAAAGAAGGAAAGGGAGGAGAAAGAGGAGTTGGAGGAGCAAAGGAGGAATCTTCTTCAGCTGCAGATTCAGCAGCAGCAGCAAGAGCTGAAGCAGAGACAGCAGATCATGCAATGGCAGCAAGAGCTAGAACAACAAAACAAGCAGCAAAATAAACACAAGACTGTGGCAAACGTTCTTCTCTCTCCTTCTGGGCTTTGCACGATCTATGAGGCACTGGAGACCAGTGATATTGATGAAGACGCCGCAGATGAACGTGAGAAGGCGGCAGCTGTGTTTGAAGAAATCGTTGAATGTGAAGATTTTAAACAGATATGTAGCAAGACGGAAGCAGTCTGCAATCTTCTAAAAGACAACACCAACTCCCTCAACTCAAAAAGCACAACACATTCCTCTGAGCTCATCCAGGACAAAGTTGAATTAACAAATTCAGCTGCTCCAGAAAGTCATCCTCTAGGTCCCTCAGAGCAGCCATCTCCTCTGGAGCAGGACTGGGGCCAGAAGGTTGATATTGTCCAGCAGTTGATCAACCAGACATTGCTGCTGGCTGGAGACAGTTGCTCCCCACTTCTTCTTTTACCTGGTGGGGCTGGTGGGACCCTGAGTCCTCTGGAGGCCAGCCTGTGGCCCAACCTGTTGCCCCCACTGACGCCACCTTCTGCCACAGTCACTTCTGTGAGCAGCTTCTCGCCTGACGTTTCAGGTAGTTCACCTCAAGGGGAGTGGACAGTAGTGGAGCTGGAGACTCATCATTAAGCTTAGTTTTGGACTGGACAGGCTATAAAGACTAACTGGAGCTAATAGGGGGCAGAGAAGTCTTGCGTTTGGGTTTTGAAGACCTTGGAGCCCAGCACAGGTCGGTGGTTTCCCTGCTCAAACAAATCTGATAAATCCCATTGTGTACCATAGGGAAAACCCTGTTGGACTATGGCCCTCCAGAATGTACAGCACACTGTTGGGGAAGCATCAAATTGTGTGTTTTAACTTCAAATGACATGTAGTTAAGACCCCACAGAAGAAATTAGCATTCTAGTGTTTTCCTTTGTTTTCTGACCAGTGCCAAGTTCCTTTCTATTCAGGGTAATAGATCAATAAGCAAGACTCTATAAACCAATTCAAGTGGTTATTGCCAAGAGTACCGTCAAATAACTCACTACAACTTGTCACGATCACCATGTGACTCATGCTAGCATTGTATTTTGTGCAATCACCCCCACCTCTGTCTCTCCATCTAGGAGCTACTAAACACCAAACAATTTACTGCGCCTGACTCGCCATCTATGTATTATGGTGAGTCATCCAATAAATGTCACCTGCCAGATGGTTTTGGATTTCACACCAGTCCTCAGACCCAAAAGGCTATTTACTTAATATGGTTATTGCGTGCCTGGCTACCTTTTCACAAGGCGCATTATTCTTTCAGTTGTTTAGCTGTGGAGGGCAAAAATGGTTTTATTGGCATATAGTTCTGAGTCTAAAAACTAGGATCTATGGCAGACACTTGGTTTGTCAACCCTTTGTATTCTCTGAACCTCTTGATGTCTGGCCCGATTAAACCACAATATTAACACTCAGTATTCCAGTATTTGTACTTTGTATACAGACACAGATGCCAATGAAAAAAGGCTTCCATTGATGAATTGGGTCCATTACTAAAATATTTCTGTGGATGCTTCTTGAACGTCTGTTATCTACATACCCAAAATTGTGGTCAAACCAGAATGCTGTTTCTAGGACCAGATTTATTCTGTAGGGTTTATTTACCAAAGCACAGTAAACCACTGAGGCTGATGAGAATAATAATGATGGAAATGAACCCAAAACATAAAAAAAAAAATGTCCTCCTGTAATGTTTAGTTATGCTTTAGTAACATGAAGGATTATCTTTAGGAAAGCATGAGTTTACGATATGAAGGGAAGAATTTGGGGTGTTTGCAATTGATGCTGGTGTAGACTTTTTTTTTTTTTTTTTTTTTTTTTTTTTTTTTAAATGGTCAGTTATTGTAGGGATCCTCTGATTTGGGGAATTTGAGATCCAATAATAGTGTTATAGACAAATATGTATATGTAGAGGATTACAGATGTTAAATGAATCAGATGTAGACATTAGTATAGTAGCTCAATGTTGCCTAAATACACTTATTCTGAAATGTTGGTCTTCTCTAAATATTCATCTAAATGCCAAGAATTGTTTTTAAATATATAAATACGATTGTGATCTGTATGCATCTCTATGTACTGTAGCAAAATGTGAAGCGTTATCTGTAGCATATCAATACATGAGGAAGTAATCTTTAGGAAATATTGTGACTTTATTTGGATAAAAGATTAAAGGGCTTGTTTACACATTCCTGATTACCAGGCCTTTCAGCAGCTCCGGTTTGAGACTAGATGGGGAAAAGTCTTCACTTTTTAAAGGGCAATCAGGGATTTCATTTAACAATGTATGATCAAAACTGTAGCTGTACACTGCAAAGACATGGTGCTCTCAAAATGTCTTGAATGAAATGGTGTTTTTATAGCTATGGATATTCATTCATGAGCAGGACCAAGTGCCAGACTTTATATATATTTTTTTCTTTCATAAAAACGAGCTGTTCAGATGCACTGATCTGTATGAGCAGACTGCACTGAGAAAAAGCCATATGGGATATGTAGTTGTGCCTCATTCAAGCTTTGTCATGTAGATGTACTGTCCTGCACTGTGAAATGACATGTGTACATGTTAAATTCCTTATAAAATGTCTTATGTAATGTATCATATTGCCACTCTCCTATGAAACATGTTGATGGTGTGTATATATTTGGGGTTTTTTTTTTTTTGTCTGTATTTTTGGCTACAGTTTTAAATTCCCAATGATACAAAGCTATGGATTTAAGACTGCTGTAGATTGGCACAAAATGCACAGTGATTTTAGAATACACTTTCTGTCTATAGTGAAAACTATAGCTGCCCCCCAGAGAGCTCAATACTGTGATTTGCCACTGTCTTGAAGGTACTGTATGTATTTGTTAAAAGATTGTTTAAATATCCATACAGGTATTTAAGATTGTAAATATGCATTAATGTCCTCTCATCCACATTGTAGGAAGATTTAAATGGGTCATAAATGGTGTGCAGATGCACCTAAGTAGAATATTTAAAATGAAGAGAATATACTTGAGTTTCAGGAATTTTAGATGCTTTTAGACATGTTTAGTTTCCTTTGAAATATTTTTTCTTCTTGGTACAACATGCCATTAAACTTTTAGTCACGGTATACTACAATCAGGGAATGTTTCCAAGTATATTCGGACCAACACTGTTCGCTCTTCTCTTTACAGAAGATAATGTACTCTGACAAAGGCAACATCTTCAGGTTTTAATGATTCACTGTATATAACAAGAGTTAAAGTGAAGTAAAGCCTTTTATCACAACTCTGAAAAATTAAAAAAAATGCACAACAAATGGAAACAATTTAGTTTTGTTACGTGCATCTTCAACTGTATTTTTGTAATTTATTTAAAAATGAAGGAACATATTTTTGTATTTGGTTCCATTTGAAAGGTGGGCATCAAACCATGGCAGCTCATTTTAATCAAAACTTTATAATATCAGTCTGTTTCAAAAATAAAACTGAATTGCTGTATGAACTTTGGACTTTTTTTCTTTGGACTTTTAGACCTCTCAACATTTCGGCTATGAGCTAAAGATATCAGGGTTCTTTCAACAAAACTGAGAAAACATGCAGGATTTTTCTGGATAATGTCATCCAAAACTTGATCATCCAAAAGGAATGTTCAATAGTTCTTGCTAATGGACAGAATTTTATGTATTTTTGAGCAACTTGGCAGCCTAAGCAAGAAATCATGCATTGTGAAATACTTAACAGTAATAACTTCTTTAAATCAAACACCTTTAAATGGACACTTAAACATAACTGATGTGCAACACAACTGTGAAATCAGCAAATGTGAACAAGTGAGAATACTAGTGAGAATATAATACTTCCGTATGTTTCAGTAAAAAAAATAATGCTGCATCTGACTTAAGTAGATCTCTTATTGATGCTTGGACCTGCCTGAGACAACAGCACCCCTAGCATGCAATCTGTGGCAATGCAGGACGACGGCTCCTTCGCACCCAGACACAATAGCTTTCTGTACTGACCCTGAGGATATGGGCACAACACCCTATAACACAAACATATAAACATTGATTTCTTATCCATAATCATGTTTGTAAGCAATCTGCACAGACAACCCTATGGCGTCAAAACATGCTCAGCTTAAGCGTAAAACAGGAATTGTAAACGTAAGTTTTAAGTATCGTAAACGTAAATGAAAACTAAATGAAACTGCAAAATCGTAAATTAAAAACGATCATAAACGAAAAATACTTATTGTAAATGTAATACTGACACTTTCACTTCATTTTTATTTTTCACTTCACACGTTACGTTTACTATTCCAAGTCTGTATGTTCACATCTCATTCCAAACAGTCATCTAATACTAGTAAGTCTATCCAAATACTCATCCTCAGTTGTTTACTGCTTTTAAAACTCCTTATGGACACCAGAGTCAAAAATAAAAACTTTATAGTAACAGATATTTTGAGCATATAACTGTGGTGTTAAAACCACAAGGAGTTAAAAGGCAGCGAACAACTGAGGGTGAAGAGTATTTGGATAGACTTACTAGTATTAGATGACGGATTGGAATGAGATCTGAACATACAGATTTAGAATAGAGAAAATTGGGTGTTTAAATGCAAAGAAAAACAATTATGGAGGAATGTTCTTCTTACACTACTAATACTACTACTACTACTACTACTAATTAAAATTATAATTATAATATCTGTGATTGGACGTTTTAGATTGTAGACTGGTGTCGGGTTGCATAGGGTGCTTTGTTAGACGTTGGGCTGCAGATTTTTGGGGACCTGGCAACCCCGCTGTTAATCAACACACACATGCTGCCCACGGTGGATGTAAATTCACCCTTTAGTAAGTAACCCTGCAAAGCGCGATAAAACGCACATTTCTTTTTTAACAAACAATTAAACACTACTTTAAAAAAGTGGTGAAGCACAACAGTTTTCACCTTTCACCAAAACGACTCATGATTCAATTCGCGTCCTAAGACTTTATCCAGCAGTGAAGCGCAAGTAATGTCGTAATATCCTGTCCCTCTAGCCAATGAGCGTTGAGCCCACCCACCCGTCAAAAAACGGTCAGGAAAAAAATAATCGTAACCGTAATTTGTGAATGGTAAACGTAACGTGTGAAGTGAAAAATAAAAATGAAAAGCGAAAGTGTCAGTATTACATTTACAATAAGTATTTTTCGTTTATGATTGTTTTTAATTTACGATTTAGCAGTTTCATTTACAGTTTTTCATTTATGTTTACGATACTTAAAACTTTTGTTTACAATTCCTGTTTTACGTTTACGCTTAAGCTGAGCCTGTTTTGACGCCATTCAACCCTTACTTGTGTGTGCGTGTCCTTCATAAAGAATTGTCTAAAGTAAAAATTAATCATAATGCATTGATTATAATGTTCTTGATTATAATATAAAAATATGCTTTATATCCTGGCGGTGAGAAAATACTTTCTTCTTATTGTTTGGTACAGTGGCGGTCTTAGCTCATTCGCCCTGGGCAAACAACCCTTCCAGTGCCCGTCAGGGAAGCACCCCCTCCCAACTACCCCCGCTGTCAATCGACCAATAGTTTGTGAGTAAACCCACCAACTCAAACATCCAGCTCCTCCCCCCTTGAATGGTACTGAATTACTTAATGGTAACCATAGTAACCATATCAACTATAATAAATATCCATTGACTGACACCTGAGAGACTAGCTACTACAATAACAGCCAATAAGAAATGCATAGAAAAGGACAATTTTGTGATGAGCACATTTTTAAATACTCTAGTATTCCTTTGTATAAATAAATACACAAAAGGTGTGATAACTGCAGTATAAGCAGCATTACTGCCTTAAAGATGTCCCACTATATGAAAATAATGGCTTTGAAGGAGGAAACTCCCCTCAAGTTCTTTAAATCTGCCTTGTTCTTAATTTTGTGTAATGGAACACCTTAGCATCTGTTATCCTCGATATATTTGATTACAATACTATTATAAACATACGTATAAAGTTATTTTTGACCACAGTAAAATGCAGACTTTTGTAAAATGCTTAACATGGTTTGGTGTACATTTATATTCTAATACTGATTCCTTCAGTCACATTTGAAATTTCTCCACATTGTGAATGTGGTCTCCAGACATTAACCTTGAATTTGAGGGGGTCAAACCCTCTTAGATCATTTTGGATTTGCATAAATGAGCTGCTGTGTGAGTAAAAGCTTCATCATGAGTTTGATACAGTCATGAATCACCTCTTTGACTGTCTGATGAAATTGGTTTGTGTCCATTACCAGTCTAAGATGTTCTCGGTGTCTGGATCAGGAAAGGTCCTCACCCACTGCCCTATAGACCACATCCTCACTCCTACTCTATCATCTGTCCTCATTTGCCTCTTCTCTCTCACAGCTTCTCCTTTTCCATCCACCACAGTGACTTTCTCACAGCACAGGAAGTAACTTCATTAGGAGACAGAAGACTGATGTAAGTGAATGAGTAACATTTCACATACGCTACTCACAGATGTTTGATTTCCGGGTGAAATTCATAGAAAGCATAAAAAGTTCACAATACACTGATATTATATAAAAAGTAGGGCATTTAATTAGAAGCCTCCAGTGGTGATTTCCTCATCTCAAACTATTTACTGAAACAAGAGCCAACAGTGGTGGTAAACCCCAACAAAAAAAAAGTGTCTCAATAACATGTCATGTGCCCTTGAGCATCAATTAGAGCTTGACAGCGATGTCTAATAATGTTCACAAGTTGACTTATTGTCTGTTGAGGCTTTAAATCCCACTCTTATTGAAGAGCAGCCCTCAGGTCATTGAGGTTCTGGTGTACAGAGTTACAGGCCTCTACACAGCAACTCAGCTGATTCCAAAGGTTTTCTATGGGATTCAGGTCTGGAGTAAGTGCAGGACACTCCAATTGAGGTACCCCAGTCTCCAGCAGCCGTTCCCTAATGATACGACCTCGATGAGCTGGAGTATTGTTCTCCATGTAGATGAAATTAGGCCTGTGTTGTTCATGCATGATGTTACTGTAAGTGATATGGGCTTGTCACTGTACCATTCACAAAGTGTAGAGCAGTTCTGTATTGACTAGACACACTAACACCAACGCTACCAAAGGCTTGTCTGGTGACAACAGTGGCTTATACATAGTATGCATAGTGCTCGCCTTCACATCTCCAACATCTTTGGTGGCCATCATTTCTGCTCATCAGGAACTGACTTTCATCAGTGAACAGCACTGAGACCCACTGGTCCCTCATCCAGTGTAAATGCTCCATGGCCCTGCTGATCAATGTATGCATCCAAGATGCACTGAATATGAATATGAATCATCAGGAGGTGGTATGAGATGCGTTGGAGAGACACAGCTGAGCAAGTGCCAGTGTATGCAAAACGTTGTACAAGCCTAGTTAAATTCCATGTTTTGTTGGTTTTCAAAGTGAAAATACATTTATTTGTACTCTACAGAGAACAAACCTTTGCCCAAAGTAAAGCACAGCTCATTTTAATTCCATTCATTTTAACATGAACAGATGAAAATTAAAATGGCACATTATATTTTATTCAGTAAGTTAAATTTCACAAATAAATAGATTTGGTATACTAAAGTGTAAAAAAGTTTATTTTCAGTGGTGGTCATGTTAACCTTTCACTTCAGAAATCAACAAAACATTTGGCTGGAAGCGTCCAAATGTTTTATAAAATTGTTACTTTTTCTTCAAGACACATACATTATACAACAGCTACATACAGGGGTTGGACAATGAAACTGAAACAGCCGGTTTTAGACCACAATAATTTATTAGTAGGTGTAGGGCCTCCTTTTGCAGCCAAATACAGCGTCAGTTCGTCTTGGGAATGACATATACAAGTCCTGCACAGTGGTCAGAGGGATTTTAAGCCATTCTTCTTGCAGGATAGTGGTCCCTTTGCCAAAGGAGGTGATCGTAGTGCATCACTGGACTGGTGATAGGACGTTCTTCTTACCGAATTTTAGGGAGACTGGTGACACGTCC
>BRDA01033652.1:0-19317 GCA_036984385.1 Crenuchus spilurus | reverse complement strand
AAAATATTGACATTTGCCATCTCCACATCATTGCATTCAGTTTTTATTCACAATTAGTTTAGTGTCCCAACTTTTTTGGAATCCGGTTTGTAGTTCTTATTCATTGAGATTACAGGTTTTCTATGAGAATGTATTAGAGCTGTATTAGAGAGTGGCAGAAACAACAAGGGACATCGTTTTGCGTGGTCTCCCAGTCTCTTTTGTGAAGCCATTGACTGATCCAGACCAAGAAGAGGTGCAATTTTTAGCGGCATGGCAAGTTGTGTGTAGACTCTCAGATCATCAGGTGGCTGCAGTTAGAGCATTAGGACAGATGGAGAAACGTCCTCCACCATAAAGGGATAACCTGTGAAAATTCAGGTGCAGATCTTCGGAGGAAGACTGAAAACTTCCTCCAAAAACAGAATTCTTGGCTCTTAAAAAGATAATTTTCAATTATTCAAAACTTTTGATTATTTTGCTTATTTAAGTGGAATGACTCCTAGATTATATCTGAAGGACAAAATGTTGGCCAGTGACTAAGGTATGTGGACTGACAGCCTTGATAACTGACTAATCAGCTTGGACAATTCTTTCCACCCCAAAATATTGGTAGGGTTCCTAACATTCATATGCAAACCTACACCCATGATCGAGCACAAGGCTGACCAGGAATACCCCAAAAGCCTTGCAGTATCAAAGATGCTACAAACAAGATGTGTGGCTATAACAGTTTAGCCTCAAATTCATCCTGCATCTGTCGACCAACCTGCTTACTGTCAACTATATCCCATAACTGTATATGAACTATATATGACTAATATGAATGTCCAAAGAGCTGCACAAAACAACTGTTATTGAATTGTGGTCTTGAGTCATTAGTCAATGTAATCAGTTCAGTTCCATTGAACCCTATCCTCCCAAGTAGGTAATGTGGTTCTCTTAACTATATGTGAGAATATAAATGAAGATTATCATAAAGTGAGGTGGCAGCCATCATTGTTTTTTTGTGACTATCGAGACTGTTAACCATTTATTATGCATTCTCTCTGTAATAGGAAAAATAGCCAAGCAGAAAAATGCATTGAACATAGTTTTTTGAAAGCCAGTATTACATAGCAATGATGTACACATCTGTCAATATTTGTGGATTTTTACTAGTGCAGAATAGTTGCCGTTTAGTTTGATTGTATAGATTTGTGAAATGTTCTCAAGGGTTTTATTAGCTTTGTTTCTTCATTTTGAGGTCATGTCTGCAATTTACTTGTGGTTTTCACAACTTTTCTGCTATATATGGTAACTTCCTGTGTTTGACAGGTTATTTCCAAGAAGCCAGTTACTTGTTTGCTAATTCAAAGTACTATGCAACCAAACATTTTAAAAAAGCATATTTAAGGTAATATCAATTTACTTTGAGGTGGACACTATATTATAATTTTCACCTGTACGAACATCATGAATACCTGATGTTAACAGATGACACTGGCACCATATTTACTGCATTAATTCATAGACTGCTCACACATTAAGGCATGCATAACTGATGAAAACATCTTATGAATCATGATGTATTACCTGTGTGAATTAATGATAACTTGCTTATGAAATAAAGCATGAATTAATGCTAATTTATGTACCCTTAAGAGTCCTCTGCTCTATTTCTGAATGCGTATTAGGTGGGCGTTATTATGTGATGGTTGCAAGATTTGCTCTTTTGCAAGTATTATGTTCTTCTCTTAGTTCACCGCTTACTTCTCCCATTTTAATGCAACTTTTCACTACAGCTTATAAGGAAGTCTAATCACAGTCAGACTTTTTTTTCTCCAGCATCACCATCTCTCCTGTTCAGTCTCTCTTTCTCTTTCCATGGCTAGTGTAAGATGGGGCTACATATTTTTTGAGATAGTCATTGCTGTAGCATGTTGCCTGGGCAATGCAGCAGTGATCTGGGCAGTGTGGAGAAGTGGAGTGGTTAGACACCCTACCTTCTGCTTCATTGCATCCCTCGCAGTGGCCGATTTTCTGGTGGGAGCCGTCGTCGTGCCCCTGGCTTTACTGGTTGATGTTAGAATCAAGACCACCTTTAATGGATGCCTTTGTATGTGCTGTATACTCATAATGCTACAACTGATTTCTATTGCCATACTCCTGGCCATTGCAGTGGACCGTTTTCTGCGTGTGTGCATTCCTCTGAAGTGAGTCAAATTTCATATTTTGTTTCAGTACTTGAAAAGCAACTGTTCTTTGACTTCACTAAAATTCTGAAGCTAAACAAATATGTTGTTAGCTGCTTCTCAAAGTCATTACAAATGATTTGAGAGGCAGAACAAATAGATTGTAATTTTATTTCTTTATAGGGAGTAATTTTCTGTTATTATTTTCCAGGTATAAGTCTACAGTCACTCACAAACGAGCTTGGATGGTGGTTGCATTTTGCATGTTCACTGCTGCATTACTGGGTTTTATCCCCATGTTCGGTTGGAACAACTATTCTGCTGTTGACAGAGTGACCAATGCTAACACTGTTGGTTTTGAATGCAGCTTCTTAGCTGTTATCACCACTTCATATCTAGTATACTTCATATTTTTCGGTTGCTTAATTCTTCCTCTGACCCTCATGGCAAGCCTGTATGTTTACATCTTCATGACCACTAGGAGGCAGTTAAAAGCAAATTTAGGTGTGACTACCAGGACGAGTAACTATTATCAAAAAGAACACAGGCTTGCTGTTTCTCTGGCTTTGGTTTTAGGTTTCTTTGCTGTTTGTTGGCTCCCTCTGTTCATCATGCATGCTATAATCTACTATAGTCATAATGTGAAGGTACCCTCTGTTCTCATAGATATTGGTGTCCTCTTGTCTCGTGCTAATTCAGCAATTAATCCCATAATATATGCATTGAAAATCCCCAAGATAAAAGAACAATTTAGGGAGCTCTGGGTAAGAATTTACAATGGAAAGAAGGTGCAACAAAGTGAACAGAATAATGCAGACAGAACCACAGACAGCAGAACAGAAAACACTGGTACAGAAAATACAGGAGCAAAACACAGCAACACAACACAGGAGTCTGTGCTGTAAATATCCTACCTGCAACTATGTTGTCATGCAGGGGTCACCGATCTTTTCCACAAAAGGCTGCTGTGGCTGCAGGCTTTCATTTCAGTTAAACAGAAACACACCTGATTCTACTTTCTTCATCAGCTAGTTATAATCTTCAAACAATTGCTGTGGTGTGATATTGGATGTGCTCCTGTTTGGTTGGACTGCAAACCTGCAGCCACATCATTATGGTTAAGACTAGTGACCCGATTTGTAATACCACAAGTGAATTGTGAGGGCATTCAGACAGATATTTCTCAACATTCACCTTAAAATATTTATACAACAAAATGTACTTTTTCCATTGTGCTTTTGTATGAGTTGTATGAATTATCATTCAGATTTATTTAGTCACTGATGTGGATGTAATATATCATAGGATGTAAAAGAGCTAGTCAGACTACAAAGCACAACCTCCATACTGTAGGGTTAGCCATAATGCAGTCTAACAACTAAACTCTTTAAGAGAAGCAAAAGTCCATAGGTCTACCGTATATTTTGTTTATTCCATCCATATATTAATCTGAAGTATACTTTAGATAAAGTGAATAAAGGATTCAAATGTTTTATATCCCTCTTTTATGTTTTTAGTTTGGAGAACTGTATTAAATTAACAGCACTTGTATTACATCAATTATTATAACTAACTCTTCCATCTACTCCACCTACATGGCTCACTTACATATTTCATCTTTTCAGTTGTAGAGATTGTGTGTAAGTCAAATATTCTGAAATATTTAAACTTGTTTAGAACAAACCAAAAAACCTGCTTTGCTCCTTGTATTTCTAAATGTTGAATTGCAGAATTTAGTTTTAATCCATTAATAAAGTCAAAACAGAACTAGCTCGGAGTCATTTCATGTAAAAACATACTGTTTCAGTACTAAAACTGCTCTGACAGCAATTCTGATATTTTAATATAAATATAAAAGTACTGCACTGTCTCACTATAATTTCTGCATAACATTTGCTTCTGAAACCAAATGTATTGGTAACACTTTACAATAAAGGTGTACTTAAAACTATTAAGCCTTATTAAGTGGTTAATGTCATGATTAATGAATGATGAACAGTTTATTAATATTAATGCTACTCAACCGCTGTAATTATGTCAATTAGGCTCTCTTTAAACACTCACTGATGCTACTCATGTACAACCTGCGTTCTTTTGAAATGAAGTCTTTAAAATGATATATTTATTAAATAAAATCTTGTGTTAGCACCTGTGATGGTTTAAATATCAGTTAAGATAGCAACTACAATAGCTACTGAAGAGGAAGACTTTCCAACTGTTCAATCATTAATTACTGCTTAATAGTCTTGATACAGTCCGTATAAATAAGTAGCCTTATTGTAAAATTTATTTTTCTCCTTTATGCCTTTTTTTCTTTTATAGACAATGGTTTATATTTAGCCATATTCAAGCAAAGATTTTTGTTTACATTCTGTTCAGCTGTCCTTGTTTTATCATTTGAGTTGATCAGTTTTTAAAAGTGTTAAGCTTTCCTTCAGCAGAGGCTGCAGTTGCAGTCTTCTTCCAGCAGGATGTCTCTGAACACCATAGTGAGTCTTAAGTTCAGAGACAATTAGCTGTGTGAACCGTCTTTATGAACTGTATTAAACTGTCACTTAATTAGAAATGTATGTGAGGCAAATAGATGCACAGAGATGTAATGTGATGATTATGCATTTTTATTGAGTAACAGTTATTGTATTCTCAGGATCCTACATAAATATGGTTGGAACAGGTTAAGGAAAGGTGTTATGATACGTTACTGATTCTTCATGTCGCTTATTGCAAACTTCTGTCAGCTGAAAGCATGAACATTTTAAATGATATACTTTTTCTATTAATAAAAATAAATGTCTATCAAGAACAGACACAGGAAATTATATGTTATTATTACTTTTTTTATTACAATACAGTGGTACATCAGCAAAGTAGAATATGTTGAAATATTGTTCTATTTAATTCAGATGACATTTTATATCCATTACACATGAAGTACCATTTTAAGCATTTTTGTGTTTTATTGTTTCTCAGTTTGGCTTATAGCTCATGAAAAATCTGAAATCCACAATCTCATATTTAATTTGGAGTTTGAGTAAATTACTATTCAAACAGTTTCAACGTTAAAACAAAAAAGGCTTCTAATGTCACTTTTTATGTAATGAATTTAAAATGTCAGTTTTTAATTTAATTATGAACTTTTTCCACAATATTATTATTGGAGATGCTCTAGTATACAAATCACAGGACATGAAGTTGTAGAATGTGCAGGTAAAATGAACATATGGGTTATTTGAAGTCACATTAATTCATAAAGCCACTGTACATGTAATATAATGTGTAGATGAAGGATGTTTGGTAGATGCTTGAATGTTACTGAAGACCATCAGCTGCATGTTGTTGTGTCTCTCAAGGAAGGCAATAGACTGTATAGTTATCACCTCAATAGGACGTGATTCCTCCCACAAACTATACAACCTACTACCTCACCTTGCGGGAACACATTTCCAGATGCACAGAGCTTTAATATTCTGCTGGACAAACTATTTTAGAACAGACTACAATCTTAACTTCAGCAATGCTAAATACTATAGGTAGCCCCAGATGTACTTTTTAGATAGATGTCCACGTTGGGTCAGCATGGTTTCCAGTCTTCCAGACAGCAGATCAGACCGTCTCCTTAGGAAAGACAGTAGATTGTATAGTTATCTCAGAGGGAGGACTAACACCCCACAACTATTCAATCTACTACCTCAGCCTTAAGGACAGTAGCTAACACACCGATGATGTATAGTCATCTAAAGAGTCTGCATTAAGGCAAGAAAAGGACAGATGTCATTAGTCAAAAGTCAAACTTTACAAAAAAGTGTCACAAATAAGAGTACTTAAGTCTGTATTAAGCATTATGAAATGATTCAACAGGTTTGGGAACAAGCTATCAGACAAATTTCCATCTTTAGCAGCCATTTTAGTTATCCCATGTGATCTTTAGACTGTCATTAAGTGCTTGAGAGTTTATTAAGGATCTTATTAGCTACTAAATGGAGACGTTAGTTTATGTGAGTAAAAGTTATACATGAGCATCAATAAGTGTTTCTTTAGAGCTTAATTCATTATCTTGGAGTCATAATATTTATAAACTACTTCTTAGTGTTAATTACTGAGGCATTATCTATCCATTTAATAATGCTCAACACAGTATTTTAGACATACCCTTATTGTAAAATGTTACCAATAACGATTATTACTTTCAAGAATGGTTTTCTGGACTTGGGCCTAAACTACAGAGCATTTTCAATGGAGATTTTCCATTGAAAAGAAGATACAGTCCAGGACTAAGCTGTCCAGCCCTCAATTATCTGTATTGTAAATGTAGAATTTGTTTTTAAAAATAAGAAACAAAAATTAAATGTATCATTATTAGTCAGGTGCCCAGACAGGGATTAAACCTATAAAAATTTCAATGGAGAATGTTCATTACGGAAGCTCTCTAGTCCAGGACTAGGCGTAACTCCTGTCCCAGAAACCAGCCTTATATGTCAACATAATCTGTGCCATACAGCATTGATCACCCTATATTTGGGGAGAAAAGTACAATATGAAACCTAAAACCACATCAAATGAATGAACATGGTTAAATATACACGTGACGAGCAGAAAAAAACAAATGATTTTCAAAGAGAAGGTGCACATAGTAATCTTCGGCTTAATGGTAGGTCACGTCTGCATCCTTACTTCCGATTGACACTGCTCTAAAGAGTCAAGGGAGGGAGTCTGGTTGCAGTTTTACAGCAAATTACCTTGAGGGAGCAATTTCCTCTCAGCTCTTTTTGGCTTGGCACTCCTGAGTGAAAGCTCATTCAACACACTCTTCAAGCTGTGATCTTGCTTCAGACTTCAGTGGTCAGTTCAAACATTCATCTAAATTCACAAACTGTGTTGAGGGGTGGATTAAGAAAGTGGAAGTGTTTATTATCAAGCCAGGGTTCCTTTGTGGAGTTTTATTTTTTTAAGACAAAGTAATCAGCAGTCACTACGGAAAGTGTGCTAATTTGTGTAAGCCTTATGCATAACTCTCTGGCATTCAGTGCGGTTGGCACTTAGTACGGGTTATCTGCGCCAGGAAATAGTGCCCATTTTCTGCAAAAACTTGGCTCTTTTTAGCTTGTGGAAGCTTGCTTTTTAACAGGCAGAGGTAAATAGTTGGATTTAAACATGGCTTCCTCAGCTGTCCCAACCCTTTATCCTCCACGAAGAGGCTCATATATACAGTTAGCAATACATGAATAGGGAAAGAAAAGGACCCAAACAAAATGGCTGCCCTCCTGCCATTTTAGGTAATAGAGTTTGGCTCTGGTATATAAAAACATCTGTGATGGGAGAGAACCTTCAGGCTTGCACAATCTAATTTAACGATTTTATACAATCAAGTTTAATGGTTGTAGGAACAGTCACAAGTTATAACGTCTTTTGGCCAAAAACTACGTACAAACACTATATGCTAGCCATGAAGTGAAAGATTTCAATTAACAAGTACATTTCTACCTTTAATTTTGGAATATTCAAAACTAAAACCACTAATGCCTAAATGATCCTGCAGATGGCAGATATGATTACTAACTAATAATTACTTAAAACAATCTTATTGTATTAACTCTGCTTCTGCAGTGGCAGCTGAGGCAGACGGACAATACCAGGCCCTGGCATGAAGCTGTGCCTGAAAGACTGGCAGACGAGGGTCACAGGGGCAGGCCAAACAATTGACTGCCATGCAAGGGGGGGTGGAGCATCGTTTTGCATAAATTAGCATGTGAACCAGAGACAGTGAAAAGCACCACGGCAGCTCATTAACATTCAGAATTCCTCTTTGGCCTAATTAATGGCGACAGAGATTGAAATGTTTTGGCATGGCAGTTGGCCGAGCTAAAGGCAGTCTCTAGTTGATGGGATACAAGGAACAGCATGGTTGTTGGGGGTGGAGAGTGAAGGAATAGAAGCCTCTTAATTGAGACGTTGAATCAATTACGCGCTGAATGGTATCGGGTCTGTAGCTGGGTAAGATGGAAACTGCTTTAAATTCCTTGTCAAACTAAAAGGTTGACAAAGCTGGGGGCAAGAACAGTCTTGAAATCATTTTGGGGGGAAAGTAAACCTGAACAGTTTAGAGAATGATGTTTTGGTGTGATGTGTGTATGAAGGAAGGGTATTTTAAAACTTCATGCAAATCTGAGTGGGTGTATATGAATGTGTAGGAAACTTTGTTTTAATGATTTTGATATCATGGCATCAGCTCCTCAAGCAGTTTACCTTTTCAAAAGTATGCTTAAAGTCTGTACTGTGTTTTTGATTTACAATCTCTGCGGTCTCTCAGTGTAACCATGTTTCTCATTTTCTTTGGGTCTCAAAAAAGAGATATTTGTTGTTGTATCATTGTATATGGTCCGTGTCTTGCTAAAGCTCATGGGCCATTGCACACAGTAATGCCTAAGTCAACATGAGACTCAGTCTCCATGGCTTGTGATAGACCATGTATATGTTAGGTGTACTTACTGTATTTGATACCATTTTACCTTTTACACAATCCTGCCATGAGAATAGTCTGATTCCAAAACAAAGAGAATATTTTGATCTATTTACAGCAGTGGAAAAAAGGCAAAACGAGAAACAACTTGGCAGTGAAATGTTATCACTTGGCAGCTTTTTACTGCACCAACAACAATGTAGTAACTGCTAAATCGGGTTCTTTCAGCACTGTTTCCAGTGTTGCCTCAGAGACTTTAGGACAGTTTCACAGCTTTGGGTTTATCCATAACACTTCAGATGACCTTGATTTGGAAAAAAACATACAATAAGCAGTTATTTTCAAGTGGGCTTTTACAGCCACACCACCAGAGCTTGCTTTAAGGGTGCTAAAGTGTTTATCAATGCCAAAAGAACTGAAATTAAAGTCCTGTCATCATGATCAGCAGCTTTACGGGTTTCTTTGTGTCCCTCACAATCTTGAACTTAACTGCTCACACTTATGCAATAAACAAATTCAGTGCCTCCCCCTTCAAACACCAGAATGTGCGAGCAAGACTTGGACATGGATTTTGTTTATCCAGGAAAAAAAGCTGTGATGGTAAACTCACCATATTTAACTTTGTTGTAACATGCACTTGTATCATACACTTGAGTAACAGGAACTTGAACAAAATAAATATGAAATTAGTTGAACAGCCTAGTTCTCAGTTTTTGAATAGAAGTATAAACCTACCTCATTCGAACGTGATCGGATGAATCTGATCTGTGAACATGAACACTTGCTAAAGCACATAAAAAAATTCCTCACTGCCAATGGTTGTTGATATCCAGGTCAGAATCAGGTTCAGGTTACAGAGATAGTTTGCCAGTACCACAGTGTGATAGTTCGTTGCCAGTACCACAGTGTGATGGTGTTGAAGAGCTTTCTCGCTAATTTTTTGAGTCATTCTATCATTCCGCACGGCTGGGGGGAAAACGCCCTGTGCACAAAAATAGCGTCCCAAAACAGGAAGTCTGCCTGCCGTCGACCTGGTTTGACTCTGTCCTGTGTTCTCAGAGGTCCCTCTGCATTTACATCTTATCACTCTGATAGCAGCGTGGTGAACAAAAGCAGCTATCAAGCCTGGCTTCTCTTTTTGCTGTCATAAAACAGTGCAAGTCATTCAGCACACAGCAGAAGTTGTGTTTCAAAGTTGATCTGCAGTCTCAGATCACATTCTTCAATGTCAGACTTCACTGCCTTGACCATGAACTTGTCAAATAAACATTATCAGCAAGCTTGTGTCTATTCAGTGAAATGCATGGTCTTCTGGTACTAAAGCATATACTTACTTGTACTTACACGCTCCTTGTTCTCACGTGTACACCTAGAATCACTACAGTGCCAGTAAGACACATTACAGTTGCATATCCAAGACCAAAAAAAAGAAGTATTTTGCCTACAATGTCATGCTATTTATATTAGTTCAGTCTTAAAATCATATTCTATGGCATGAAATACATTTCCTGATAAAGGAAGTGTGACTTTGTTCCTGGTTAGCACACCGATACTAGTCAGAGAGAAAGAGGGAGGGAGGGAACACAAAAATAGCAGGAAGTAGAGATGGCGGGCCAGAAAGAAAATATCATCAAGTAACATGGTGAGTTCATCTGAGGATAGCAAAAGAGGGGAGGAGAAAGCACTCATTTTCTGCCTATCACCCCGCCCTTCGTCTCTCCTGCTCTCTATCTCCATTTCTTTCTTTTGTAGTACGCCTGTTTAATTCTTCACTTCTTGAATGTACCTTAGCATACAGTTTCATATTATGTACACAGTCTCATGCCCATTATTATGGGTATGTACTAATAAGTGTCCTTCTTCAAAGTTATAAAGAAACTAATTAACGTAGCCATTAATATAATGAGCTTTACAGAATTACAAATACAAATCTAAAACTAATAGACCTAAAATAGAAGCATAATATCCTGTACATGAAAAATGCTTTCGGTATGCAAAGGATATTTTTATAAATAAGACTTGAAAATCAATGATGGCATTTTGTACATGAGCCATGAATTACATTAGGGTTTTTTTATGCATACTTGCTCAATAAGACTGAAAAGGAATAATGGTTAATCTTTCTGACATTAACCACTTGATACAGGCTAATTAAACTGTAATTAAACAATTTCTACTTGAATATTTCAGCTCCCTTCAGTATTTGTTCCCCCCCCCCACCTTTTTTTCTATCCACATTTGTGGATACTCAATGTCATCAGTACTGGAGTTTTCTCACTAGGCTGTTGCATGCACAGCTAATTCCTCTTTACACATTCAGATCTATAGGCCCAGTTAAATCAGCTCAAGAACAAAGACTAATTTTACAGTCCTCAGTGCCAAGACAAAGAGACTTTGTTATCTTTCCGTTTATCCCGTCAACTTTGTGCAATAGGTGGAAAGTCACTTTCCATTTGTTTTATGGTTTCCATATTGTAATTTATTTTAACACTGCTGATCAAGCTGAAAACAAGAGAAATGCACAATTCACGGTAAACTACATACATTAATTTGGGAAACATTCTGTCTATAAATGTACAAACAAGTTGCCACATAAAACAATTGTAAAGTGGGTTGTGTCCTCAAGAGAAAGCCTCAGGCTTCGCCTTGAATACAAGCACACAGACAGTCAAAATCTGATGAAATCAGTGTCAGCGTCACAAGACACAATGTTTTAACTTCTTGTGTACGATAGCCATTTTTTGAACGGCCTAATTTTTGATTAAGTTCATAATTTTAAATCGAACTGTAATGGCGGACACGTTTGCATGGCGACAGAGGGGAGGCAGACACGTGTGCAGGAGGAACACAGAGGATGAGGAGAAGTGAGAACGAGTGAAAAATGGGGAGCGCTGGAATAGAAAAGCATAAGTGCTAAGCATTTGGCAAATGGCATAGGGCGATGTCCAGAACAGAAGGAAAAGTGGGCAAATACCTGAGCGCGACTTGGACCAAGGGGTGGCGGGCAGACAGACGAGGAAGGAGGAAGAGGAGAGGGCGAAGGGAGGCCGTTTCCATGTCTCGATCGTTCGCTGGCAAAGGCGAGAGAAAAAGGCAGAGAGAGAGGGAGGCACTGGTGAACTACCCTTGCTCATACAGAGGGCTGGAGCCTGAGCCCGGCCAGCGGCCAGGCTGTCCGGCCATGCCCTCCTATATCCCTGCCCACTTTAACCATGCTGCCAAAAAACGAGTGAGTTAGACAGAGAGAGAGAGCATGAGGTCACCACAGCGCGAGAAGGGAAAACAGATACGGCCGGCACTCTTTTGGACCACATCCTAACTTGCGGGAAAGAGACGAGAGCATTTGTTTATTTGCAAGACTTGTCAGGCCGAGTGGTTTTCCCTTTTCCAGTCAGTCTTATTTTGGCCTGAAATGCTAAAGCAGCGTCACCTGGCAGGGCCTTGAGGCACAGAGGAAAGAATGGATTCCCTCCAAAACCCAGCACGACAACACATCACATCACATCCCACCATGAATACTTTGTGGCCAAGCAACAGCAGGAAAAGGGGTAGAAGAAAAAAAAAGAAGCAAATGATTGTTGCGAAAAACAAACCATGAAGAAAGAAAAATCAGATAGATGTACTTACACTGTCTTTGCTGTCTCTTCTAGGCTGGGTGGATTTGAGATATGACGGCGGGGATTTAAAACGCATCTTAGAATAAAGAATCAGGGCTTCTCCCATGGAGAGAGAGAGGGAGTGTGGTGAAGTCTTTTGTCAGCATTTGGCATCCGTCCCAGGTAGTACATGCCTCTCCGTTCCCCTTCTACAGAAGTCATCACAGCGTCTTTAGCTGTCCTGCTGCTGCCTGTGCTTTTTGTGTGGATTTCCCCTTAACTTTCACGCCCCTTAGACATTAAGGGTAAAAATTTCTTTGTAGCTACCACACAAACACCCACACAAGCTCTGGCAGAAGTGAAAGATTTTTTTTCTCAAAAAAAAAAACCAAAACAAAAAAAATTCCCCACAAAAACTTATGGAAAGTTCCGAAACAATCTGAACGTGTCACTTATTTTTCGATCGCATGCGGCAGGTGAAAAGATTGTGCCAATCTGTGGTCCTGAAGAGAAGCGACGCTTGCATTTGCTTAATGAAAAATTCCACATCGCCTCCATTCAACCAGGCCAGTGATAAGCTGGACTGTGGGAAAGTTCTACTAAGGGTTAAAAAGAAAAGCCAGTGACTTGTGGGAGTAGTTGGTGGCAATGCTATAATGAATCTTGCTCAACAGCCAGGAGAAAAAGGGTTTCAGAATCCAGGCAGCTGGCTTGCCAAGAGAGGGGAGAGTCACCGAAATAATCCAGTGTCACTCTGCCAAAAAGTGTGCCTCACCGTCCTCCTAGGGCAAAGGCGCTGTGAGAAAAAGAGAAAGAGAGAGAGTCTCCTAGACAAGTGCTGCAGTCGTCTCCACTCATCCTTTTCTCAGGCATTGTCCAGGGCAGCTCACTGTGTGATGTCACGGCCCCCTTCTCTCTCTTTTGTTGTTTGTTCATTTATTTCTCTCCCCACTGTACTCCTCAGCTCCTCCCCTCTGCAGCCAACACAGACTTTCAACAACACCCCCAACAACCACCTCCTGAAAAATTAAGGAGAAAAAGAAAGCTTTTCCAGAGTTGACAGTGGTCCACTCCAACAGTCTGTTATAGTGGTAAAATTACAGAGGACAACAGAAGCAGCAGTAGCAGAGAGAGAGAGAGAGAGAGAAACTGCCTTCACAAATCTCTCTATGTGTCTTCCTTTTCGCGAGCAGGGAGCTTGTAAAACTTTCAGCTGCGACGGCTTAGGGCCAGCCTCTGTTGGCAGCGTTTCAAGAAGAGGGCTGGCTGCTTCTAAAGCAGCGCAGGGAGTGTCTGAGAGTGGGACAGAACCACGCTGGGGGGGTGAGGGGTCATAGAGGTGCATGTGGACGAACTGTGGGTTCGGGAAGGTGACAGGCTATAGAGAACTTGGGAGGGGAGGCAAGGCATGCCAGCTGCAGCTACTCTGAGGGTCAAATGGGGTATGTGAAGCACAGAACAGAACAGAGGGGCATGCACAGACTTAGCCTAAATTCATATTACAGGGTTGAAGTTGTGGAAATCTTTTTTGGTGGATTTTTTTATTTTACTGAAAGGTGACACAGATCTTAATTTACCAGTGTGGTGTAAACACAATGCATAATGTGACTGTAAAACTTATCCTATATTTCACCATTTGATCATAAGACGCATCTGATACATGACCATTTTAAGTAACACATATTCGATTTGTGACCATGTGACAAACACACATCTAATACACGTAATCGTATCATCTGATCATATAATAATATATTTGACGCATAACCATTTTACCGTAACACTTATCCGATACGTGACCACTGGATCATAACATATATCTGATATATGTCCACTTCAAGCAATACGTGACCTTATGCCTGATGTACAGGCTTAGAATAACCTTGTAACAGTAACAGAAATTCTTATGTATAACAAATTTCCAGTAACACATATCCAATACATGATCATTTGAACTTAACATCTTTGATGTGCATCCATTTTCCAGTAATATATGTCCAAAATGTAGCACTGTGGCCCAAATACATGTAACAATTAATACAAGTACAATTTGTAGACAATTTAATTGCAATACATTTGTAATACATTATTTTCTGGTCATAAAACATGTCCAATACATAAACATGTGACTAACATGTGATCAAGTGACTGCTGGACAATATGTCATAATGTAAACATAATACAAATCCATGTGAGAGTTCTATATATCCAATTAGTAACCATGTGAATGTAAAGCATATCCGATATACCATCATGAGACTAATGCATATTGGATACATGACCCTTGCGATGGCAATGCAAAACTGATATGAGAACATGTAACCAGAGGACATACACATACAATGAAAAATGCATTACAAACATGACCCTTAACAATAAGGTTCTTCAGCTTTCCTTCTTAACCTAGATCAAGTAGTGTAGGTCCATTGCACCTGCTGTTAATTAGATTTGGGTTGTGGGATAGTTGATGTACAGGCTTAGTAATGAATATCTGAATTGCATGTAGCACTGTAAACAGCTTTCTTTACCTGCTTTTCTTTTTTCCCTTTGTTTGATTTCACTGGTCAGTCTCCCACCAAGTATATTTTTGATCAGTTTGTGAAACGTGTATTTCTAGGGCAAGTTACTAAAAGCACTGGGACGTTATCTGCTGCAACATTATCAACTATCTGCCCAGGGTTAGGCCACCTGTTGCTTGTTTGCACAGCCATGCGGTTGGCAGGTGTCAACTAAGGACATTGTCCTGCTCCCACTATGTGAGCCCCAATCAACACACACATACCCTCAACCCCTTGCCCACATGCCTCTGCAGCCACACAGGCATATACACATTTACTCCAGCTGCAGATCACCAATCTGACCACTTTTGAGGAAGCCTAAAACACACACATGCATAAAATGCACTGCATAGGAAAGCCACTGCTTAGGTGATGTTTATCTTATGGCAAGTGATGAAGTGCATTTGACTCATTCCAGGCGTGCCTTTCAACTGAACCAAGGCGCTCCCATATCAAACACATTTTACATATACGGAGCTGTTAGAAAGAGCAGGGAGTTGTGTTTGACAAGAGAAACTACAAAAGACTCTCCACTTGCATGCTAGGCTTGGGTTTCATCAGTCTTCCAAAGCAAACCACATCTGACTATTTCACTCCTTGCTGTTGTGACATATTAGAGATGAATACCAGAGGAACTTGATAAGATAACTCCATACTGCTCATAGAAAACAGAACCAGCTATGTGACAGCTATATTAATATTTCACTTTCAATTGGTGCCTTTTCTACAGATGCTAACAAATCTGCACAGGAACCATTGCAATGGCTTTACCACACTCTACGCGCCTTACCTATGACCTCATCTAAGCAGGCGTGTAGACTGTAAATTGGCCCTGATGGGCTGATAATCCTGCCTTCTGCTGTGACGCCTCTCCAAATGACCCCTACTGCCTTAATGACACTTAATGACTGGATGGTGGGTGGTTACAAGAGGGTAAGGGAAATATGTTCCCCCTTGCCATGAGGAGGGGGCATGGGCACTGCTGGGCTTAAAAGCATGCTTGGCGCCAGAAACTTGAGGGTGAGGGATCTCCCCTAGGTATGCTACTCTAGTGAGACTTCCTCTGCGTCTGAAAAGCTGCTTCCGGAACACTTTACTGTCAAATCTTCATAGGGTCACCAAAATCCTTGGATAATTTGATTCTAGCAATCACATCTGAAACAAACAGTCACCTATTGAAATACAATGAAAAACGTTTTGGTCTTGCCTAGCTTTGGAAGAAAAGTTCAAATGGCAGCAGAAATGTACATCTCTAATTTTGGAAATAGAGGAGTGCTGTTATCAAAGAAATGTAAAATAAGTAGCTGTTTCTGATGTATTCCGGGCTGTAGTACCTTGGGATGCTTTTTAAAATGTCTTAATACAAGCCTTAGACTTGACAGTAAGTATACTCAGACTTGGAATTCATTTGTTTTGCCAAATTTCATGTCTGGTGTCAACGGAGAAAGCTACTTTTTAAAGCAGAGTGAACCTGTGATTGCCTACTCTCACAGCTTACAGACCCCCAGCAGACAGCACGCTGGAAAAAGGGAAGAAAATCCAGTTGACGCAATGGAGTACAAAGACTATTTTTTATTGTGTATTTTAGGTTTATATTTAATCAGTTTGAGTTGGCATTATGCTTTAGCTAGCTACATTAACTTTAATCTCAACTTTAATCTTAACTTTAATTCAGAGTAACAACGCTAATGATTGAGACTAGTTTTATCTACACATGCTGTTCTAATGTAACAATTCTGATGTGTGTGTGCGTGCAGGTATTTATACCTTTGGTGGGAACAAATGTCATCATAATATAGGTCAAATTTGTACACATTGGGAACATTTTGTTGGTCCTCACAATGAAATGTGTTCTTTAAATCAGGGGTTCTCAACTGGTCTCAGCCCGGGACCCACATTTTCTCATGGTCATTAAGTTGGGACCCATGCAAACCAAACAAATTTATTTTTGAAAAATAGCCTTCAAAAACACATTTAAATATACATATGCATGTAAAGAGATTTCAGAGGGGACACAACTGGCTTGATTCGGGGGGTTTGAGGGGGGGCTGGAGCATAAATTAAATATATATTATTAATAAATATTAATACATTACTTACAAATTATGATAGGATTATAATATATTAATAATAACTTCAGTGTTATTAATAATAAAATAAAATTTATATTTATCATTAATAAAATATTACATATTATTAAATATTTATAAACTGTTAAAAGCATGTAGCATAAAATTATCACCCAATTCTTTGCCTCCAAACATCATCACAAATTTTAACAGAAGTGTAACCAGCAGTGATGCCAGATCTCGCGATAGAAACAAGCAACCAGCTCTATGAAAACAAGTCCAAATTAAGCCCAACTGGCAACCCCCACATTTGGTAAAACAGGGGCCACTTTTAAACAGTATAAAGGTAAATATTTATTATGACATCATAAATAAACAACACAAAAATTATGCTAAACACTTT
The DNA here is from genome assembly GCA_036984385.1 of Crenuchus spilurus. NCBI lineage: Eukaryota > Metazoa > Chordata > Actinopteri > Characiformes > Crenuchidae > Crenuchus > Crenuchus spilurus. The sequence continues at coordinate 2,081 of BRDA01033652.1, read as the reverse complement.
TAATATAAAAATTGGTTAGGCTATGTAGGTGGCTATTTTTTGCTCATTTCTTTGTTTTGAGCAATTGTATTTTGGGGCACTGAAACCCATGTTTGTTAGCCTCAGTGTGCAGATTTTTTGTGCTTCTCATGTTTTCCTTTATTATGGGGAGCTGGGAGATAATCAAAGAGTTTTACTCTGAAAAAACTCAAGCCCAAATAAGTAACTTCACGTTCAAAAACAAACTCAAAAAACCGCAACCCGCCACTCACGAGATTTGCAAGTTACTTTAGAAAAAAACAATCCTAATGTCATTTATAATAAGCGGACTTGTCAACACTGATAACCGGCAAATGGTGGTTACCATGGCAACCAGAATACTGCACGCAATGGCTGCATGCGTCTGATGCTTGTCTCTCTGTTTTCAATTTAAAAGACGAGGACAAAATCAGTTAAGCATTAACTATTTTAATGGTTTTAAAATGTATTTATTTTTTACAATCTGTCCGCAACCCGCCCAGAAAGTGTCCGCGACCCACTTTTGGTCGTGACCCACCAGTTGAGAATTGCTGCTTTAAATCACAAAATTTACTTTTTTTTTTTGAAAATGTCAGACTGCCTTTTGGCCACTGAGGTTAAAGTTTAAAGTTTTAGGTGTAAGATTACTCAGCTACAGTAATACATGAGTTATTTGTAATGTCCCCACAAATATAATAATACTAAAAGTGTGTGTTCAGCATACACAGAGAAAGCATGTGAATCATTTGGAAATCTGAATTTTGATTTCATTATCCCCCTTTTAATGTTATCGTAAGTGGTGGCCACACCTCAACTATCTTGTTTCCACATGTTACTAAGTCATGGCCATGCATTAGCATCTTCTCTCTACACTTTACCAAGTCATAGTAATGCATTACATTTATTTACATGAGATGTTACCTTAGGGCAGGGGTGTCGGATTCCAGTCCTGGAGGGCTGGATTCCTGCAGAGTTTGGTGATTTCTCTGCTCTGACACTACAATTAAACCTGCTCATTACCTGCTGAGCTGAATCTGGTGTGTTTGATCAGGAAGAGCACCAAACTCTGCAGGAATCCAGCCCTCCAGGACCGGAGTCCGACACCCCTGCCTTAGGGGCTCTGTAAAACGTAATTCTATTTGTTGATTATAAAGAAATGTAGAAATTGATGCCTGCAATTCACTTAAGAAATGTTTACCACTGGGTCACATCACTGTTTCTTTTAATTGTACTTTTCATGTTTGGGAATGGAATATACTAATTGTTGCAGTTTTGTAAGAGGAATTTTTACTCATTCTTGCTGTATACAAGACTTGATGGCTCAATAGTTCGTGGTCACTGTTGTCTGATTCTCCTCTGCATGATGCACCACATATTTTCAAGAGGAGACAAATTTGGACTGCAGACAGGCCATGCAAACAAACACACACACACACACACACACACACACACACACACACACACACACACACACACACACACACACACACACACACACACACACACACACACCTATGAAACCACACTGTTGTAAATTGTGCAGAATGAGATCTGGCATTGTCCTGCCAAGGGCGGAGCCCTGCCCTCACCTCGGATACAGAGACCATTGTGAAATTATGTTAATTCCAGCATACAGTCCGCTCAGCAAATGCACAGAACCAGAAACGGGTGAAAACCTGGCCAGTAGGAGTAATCACTGCTCTTCAGGATTGTTTTGAGCACACTGACTGGGACATGTTTAGGAAGTCAACAACATATGGCAACTTCACCAACTTTGAGGAGCACACGACATCAGTGACTTGCTACATGAGCAAGTACACTGATGAAGTCACTGTCACCAAGTCCATCACCACATGCCCTAACTAGAAGCCGTGGATGACTGCAGAGGTGCGTGTGCTACTGAAAGTTCAAGACTCTGCATTCAAATCATGTGACAAATCTGCCCTAGTGCAGCAAGTGCCAAACTGCCCCTGGCCATCAGAGAAATAAAGCGCACACACGGGCAGAGCATCAACAGCCACTTCCAGAACAGCAGTGACACATGGCACATGTGGCAGGGCATCCGGGCCATCACCAACTACAGG
>BRDA01033639.1:0-10612 GCA_036984385.1 Crenuchus spilurus | reverse complement strand
TAAATATGAACAGTTTACCTTATTTGAATTTAATTAAGAATAAAAATGAAATGTTTCAGCATATTCATAATATTTGTTTTGTGGAATTTTACATTTCAAACAAACCTGATTTTGCTGAAAGTTTACCTTTAGGTAGCAATGAAAATAGTTTATTTACTATTTTATTTATTTATGGAGTCATTTACTGTATATGAACATTTAATGTTTAATCACCTCTCTCTCTCTCTCTCTCTCTCTCTCTCTCTCTCTCTCTCTCTGTGTGTGTGTGTGTGTGTGTGTGTGTGTGTGTGCGTGTGTGTGTGTGTGTGTGTGTGTGTGTGTGTGTGTGTTTGTGCGCATGCACTCGTGTGTTCGCACGTGTGTGTGTGTGTGTGTGTGTGTGTGTGTGTGTGTCTGTGTATGTGTAAACAGAGGATATTGATTTACAGGTTTAGTATCTGGCCTCAGGTTATTACAGCAGAACTCATGTAAATTACACACAAAAAGCATCAGAGACTTAGTATAGTATCTTAAAACAAACAAATAAACACACAGAATAACTGCTCATCCTTCTTCCGTATAAGACAATACTCATTTATACAAAATTGTGTTATTTCCCAGATTGGCTTATCAGGAAAATCCTGTGATGATACTACAGATGATGGGTTTCTTTGTTCAGAAGCAGCAGAGTCACGGCAGGATAACAATGACACCTTTGACCACAGGTATGTGAGGTCGGAGGTCATGTTTCCATCACTCACATGGGATAAGGAAAGAGCTCAAAGGGGATCTGTCAGCACAGACTTTATCTTGTTCTCCTGACCAAAAAGCCTTCAGGAGGTCATCCTGATCCCAGCAGTAACTGAAACATACTGAAGCCCCGACGCCAGCTTCCATCTTTACATTTTATTCAGTGGATTCTATTTCAGAGCTCACTCTGCAGATAATATATTGTCCTTTCTTGCAACCCCAAATAAAAAAAATGAGACAGGATGAAATATGTAAATTAAAGCCTACTGTTTTGTACATTTACTGTGATTTTTTATTTGATGGCAGACAGTATGAATACAAGATATTTCATGTTTTGTCTTTTCAACTTCATTTCATTTGTTAATTTACATCCATTCCTGTATTTCAGACCTGCAACACATTCCAAAAAGAGTTGGAACAGAGCAAAATAGTGATTTAAATATGATTAGCTGTCATTTCAAACAGCTGATGTCAACAGGTGAATGTAATTGTGATTTGGTATAAAAGCAGTATCCATGAAAGGCATTAGAGGAGCAAAGATTGGCAGAGGATGTCCAGTTTGTCAACAAATGTGTCAGAAAATTATTGAAATGTTTAACAATAATATTCCTCAAATAAAAATTGGAAAGGATCTTCATACTTCTACAGTGCATAATATATTTAAACAATTCAAGGAATCCAGAGGAATTTCAAAGTCTAAGCTGGACACCTGTGGTCTCTGATCCCTCAGATAGCACTACATCAAGAATATTCATCAGTAGCTGAAATAACTACATGGAGATTACTTTAACAAATCTTTGTCCAGCACTACAATACAGAGCTAAAGTGTATCACAAAAGTGAGTACACCCCTCACATTTCTGCAGATATTTAAGTATATCTTTTCATGGAACAACACTGACAAAATGACACTTTGACACAATGAAAAGTAGTCTGTGTGCAGCTTATATAACAGTGTAAATTTATTCTTCCCTCAAAATAACTCAATATACAGCCATTAATGTCTAAACCATCTTTGATACTCCCGAACGCGATGTCTAATAGCAGCTTTAGAGCTATTGATATGTCAGGTGGTAAGATTAATTTTAATTAGAAATTTAGGAAATGTAATATGTAAAATTATCATAGCTACAATGCAGACGGAACATATTTTCTGCACTTCAGTAGTGTTATTTTAAACATTAGCTGTTTTCTGTACAAAAGACAAGATAATGTAACAAAGTAAACACATCAAACTTTTTTGTTTTTTTTTTCACGGCAAGACGGTGGCGCACAGTTGCGCAGCGGCTTCTCAAACTCCTAGCATACCCAGTTTTAATAGTTTGTCGGTTTACGTCAGTTCTGACACTGAATTCACATGCCCTAGGCGGCTGAGTTACAGCCGAACCGAACTCATGCAGATAAGACACAGTTTAGCCACAGAAGCAGCAATTCTGGACAACAACGTTCGGGCTGAGCTGAGTAGACTACGGCTTTTCCAGACACCGGCCCGCCAAAGTGGAACCCATGCCAGGAGAAGGAGACAAGACCAGCATCAGAAGCGGGGCAAATGGGGCGGTGTACTAGCCAGGCTAAAGGCTAATGCAAATCAACCCCCGATTCCATCTCTTTTCATCTCCAATGTCCGCTCTCTGGACAACAAGCTGGACCTCCTGCCACTAAGGATGAATGTTTCTGAGGAAAGAACTGCGCTGTGATTTGTCTCACAGAAACATGGCTGAACCAGAGCATGTCGGACTCGGCCTTCCAGGTTGCCTGGCCGGCAGCTCTTCCGAGCGGACTGTAACCAGCAGTCTGTGAAAACCAGAGGGGGGCGTCTTAATAATCTACGTCAGTGAAGGTTGGTGTAGAAACTGTGTGTTGGTAAACAGCTACTGCTCTGAGACGAGCATAAAAATCTTAACGAGCATAAGAATGTTCCACCATCTTAACAAATAAACCAAAAAAAACCTTTCATCTTGCTTCTCCTCCATGTATTTCTTCTCTTTGAGGTTTTATTGAGGTATATGTGTATTTCTTCTTCTTCTTCTCCTGTTTTATGTCAGCCAATGGTAAAACAAAACTACAGCGCCATCGAATTTGAGTGGCCAATTTGTCATTACAACACAAACAGTTTTTCAGTTTGCTAGCCTCTTGTCCTTTTTGAACCACTGTAGAAACATGGCGATGCAACATGGCGGCCTCAGTCGGTGTTTGACCAGCGACCAATGTCGATATAAACCGCTTATTCTAAGGTAAAATAATCAAATTACAATAGCACAAATATTAACTGTAAACATCTATTAACGAAAGCAAAAGTATTAACAAAAAATAAAAACTCAAACATTTATTTTACTGGCACAAACTTGGGAGAAATTGTTTTAAACAACCTGATTACTGTTAAAACATACTTTTAAAAAACAGATAGTTCTGGTCCTAAAATCTGATTGGCTGAGCCGTGTTCAGAGCCGTTGTCAAATCCACAATATACCACAGCTCCAACCTTATCACAACATCTGTATTATGAGTTTATTGAATGTCATTAACTGTTCACATTCATTGAGGGAATTACATTAGGAGTTAATAATGAGTAGCCTTAATATGGCTAAAACCTCAGGATTTAAAGGGTTTTAATTATGATTCTATATAACAGTGCTGATTATTTAGCTTTTATATTGAAAACATAGTTTTTGTCTTGCTGGTATAGGGTTTTTGAGGCTGTGTGTTTCCACAAACCACAATCCATGTGAACCTTAGTAACTAAATACAGCACATCAGAGTCTCTCAGTGTCAGGCAACCTGAAGTCATGGCTAAAAGCTAGAACATGAGCACATTTTCCCATCTCTAACAGCCCCAAGACACAAAATTAGTTTCCATTCAAAGCCATAACCTTCAGTAAAGCTGTTTCTGTCTCTGTACTGAATGACTAGCAATGAAGCATTAACATGACAGACTGAGATGATGTCACTACAACCACAGAAAAGTGTCTTCTGTCTAATATATAGTGTGGAAATAACATGTGCGTCAAAAAGTGACCTTTCAGCACAAGTTGTAACTGTTTTGTAATGGAATATGTGTATAATACCGGAAATTCAGTAAAAAAGAGGAAGAAAGTGTACATAAGTTGAAGTTAATGTTCATTTATAGAAATCCCAAAGATTTCATTATAAACACAGAAAACCTCTATAATCACATATACAACCACTTTAAGCAGTGACTTAAAAACACAAACTACTACAAATACAAAATAATAATCCCTTATCTATTCAGGATCTGTGAGCAGGTGGAAGGAAAAATATTTATACTTATTTATCTTCAGTATATACATTCAAATGACTGCCAGATAGAAGATGGATAGAAGATAAAAATCAAAGTACAGTAGATGATGAAAACCCAAGAGGACACCCTGGTCTTTATACACAGTTCTTACACTGACTGTAGACTATAGCAAACACTCTCCACTTGCAGTCACTAGCATTTAGCCAGACAGTTGTGCAGTTAGTTGATGAAAGTTGGAAAAAAATCGATTAAATCACAAACACTATAGGTTACCTAGGATACCTAATTTGCTAAAGTCAAGTCAACTTAATCTGCTAAATTGAATATGATTTAATTTTGTTGATTTGAGTTATTAACACAACTTATAAGTTAACTTATTTAACTTAAGCTGGACTAACTTAAATTAACATAGTTGGTCCAAACCTAATGTAATAGAGTTAATCCCTGTCTGAAGAGGACAGTCAGCACAGTGATAGTATTTGTACTGATTTATCAGACTTTTACTGACCGTTACTTCACTTATATAAATCAGCTATAACATTCAAACCACCACCTTCTATATGCAGTTTCTGCAGTCTGTGATGGTTTGAGGTGCTGGTGTTGGTCCACTGTATTTTTTCAAGTCCAAAGTCAACACAGCCATCTACCAGGATATTTTAGAGCACTTCATGCTTCCATCTGCTGACAGGCTTTATGGAGATACTGATTTCCTTTTTCAGCAGCTGACCACAGTTCAGCACTACGGACCATCATATTACTGTGCTTGATTGGACGGACAGATCATGAGCTATAAACTTTACTGATCAACATAAAAAATAAAAATTTTCACCATATTCTAATGTTTTGGTATATGCCTGTAGATCCTAAACCAGCAATGTGATCTGTATAGCTGATCTGAGGGTAGCTCAGGTCACATCCAAATCTGCCAAAGCAGTGCAGGAACAGCCGAGGGGGGGTGAATAATATCTCAAGTCTGACTCACAACTGAATGGAAATGCTGGTGAAGAGCAATCTGAGTCAACACATCTTCTACACATTAATCAGCGCTGCAATGTCTGCTACTGGTTCTATAAACAGGAGAATAAAACAGGCCTGCGGGCCACTTCTTTCACTGTAATCCACAGCAGCAGGTACCTGACGGCCAAAACACTGCTGAATGTGATGTAACAATGATGTCTTGGCTAATGTAATTATATGCTAGAAACCACTTGGTTATCAGTTGGTGAGAAAGTCCAGGTTGTGCAGAGACGAGGTGACAGGAAGACAGGGTATATCCAAACGCAAAGGCTTTAATGATAATTCAACATTAACTCACATTTACTTCACATTCACATTCAATGAGCAACAAAGACAGACACAGACAGAGAATACTTATAGGGGCAGTCATTTAGAAACACACGAGGGGCAGGTGGAAACAATCACATGACATCACAAGGGACATGAACGCTAAGCACATGACAGAGACAGGCAAGCAGAGATGCTGGGGGCATGACAGTTGGTTTAGTGAATTTTTGGGAGGTGTGACATCTTCATGTTGTTCATAGTGAACAGTTAAATAAATTTGAAAAACAATTCCAGCATGCTCATAATTTCTCCAGAAATTAATTCACATAACACATTATAATTTTTTAAGTGTTATATTGATATTTCATAATATTTATCAAAAATGTTTATTTTAATGTATGCAATGTAGACTTAAATACTCTACATAAGACAAAATATATTCATTTACATGCTTTAGTCAATAATTGAAGTGCTATATTGTTTGAACTTTAAAAATATCAGTTAAACTGGCTGTTAAACTGGATTTTAAAAAGTTCATTAGACGTCAGATAGTAACGTAACAGCAATAATGATGTCTGACATTAGAACTTCAAATTCAATTCAGTTCAGTTTTTAAGGCAACCAGTTTACTTTTTAAATTAGTAACAACAAGATTTTCTTTAGGAATTATCAATATACAACCGCAGTTACAAAAATGTTGGGACGATGTGTAAAATGTAAATAAAAACAGAATGCAATGATTTGCAAAACTCATAAACCCATATTTTATTAATGGGTAAAAAGAACATAGAATGCATAACAGATGTTGAAAGTGAGACATTTTATCATTAAAAAATTAGCAGAAACACATTTCAAAAAGTTGGGACAGGGGCAACAACAGCTTGTAAAAATAAGTGGTACTAATAAAAACAGCTAGAGGAGCAATTTTGTACTAAGTCACATGACTGGGTAAAAAACGAGTATTTTAACAGAGGCAGAGTCTCTCAGAAGCAAAGATGTGCAGAGGTTCACCAATTTGCAAAAAACTGTGTCCACAAATTGTGGAACAATTACAGAAAAATATTCCTCAATGTAAAATTGTGGAGACTGTCCCACCACCTACAGTACACAATATCGGGAAAAGATCTAGAAATCCCTGTTTGCAAGGGACAAGGCCAGTGAATATGTGATGCTTATTATATTCAGGCCCTTAGAAATCATTGCATTAAAACCAGTCATGATTCTGTACTGGAAATAACTGCATAGGTTCAGGAACACGTCCAGCAATCATTGTCCATGAACACAGTATGCCATGGAATCCACAAATGCAAGTTAAAGCTGTACATTGTAAAGAAAAAGCCATATGTCAGCACAGTTTAAAAACATTGATGTCTTCTCTGGGCCAAAGCTCATTTAAAATGGAAAACTGTTCTGTGGTCAGATTAATCAAAATGTGAACTTTTTTTTAAACCACGGATGCCATATACTGCAGACTCAAGAGGAGAGGGACCACCCTGCTTCCTATCAGCACACAGTTCAAAAGTCTGCGTCACTGCTGGTATGGGGTGGCATTAGTGCCTAAGGCATGGGCAGCTTACACATCTGGAAAGGCACTATCTATACATATGCTCCCATCCAGACAATGACTTTTTCAGGCATGACAATGCTAAACCATATATTGCATTCATAATAACAACATTGCTTCACAGAAGAGTCAGGTTGCTAAACTGTCCTCCATGTTGTCCAGACCATATTTGATGCATCATGAAACAAAAAATCCAGCAAAAATCCAGCTGCTGAGCAGCTACAGTGGTACTACAGAGAAGAATGGGACAACAGTCCTCTTCCAAAACTCCATCAATCAGTCTCACTTCCCAGATGTTTATAGACTGCTGTTAAAAGAAGATGGGATGCTACACAATGATAGATATGGCTGTGCCCCAACTTTTTTTCTTATTCTAAATTAGTAATTTTTTTTCATGGACTGGTACAAGGCCCAACTTTCAGCATCTGATATGTTTTATTCTGTTTTTTGGAATTGGTATTGTTCTCAAATGTGGGATTGTTTTCATTATTCTGAAAAAGTCCATGTGTTTACAATTTATTTTTATTATTATTATTATTATTATTATTATTATTATTATTATTATTATTATTATTATGTTAGAGTTTCTGGTTTCTCCTCAGAAGTGCCCTGTGGTTATATTTCAGTGGTCTGCAGCAGTGGTTAAGAAATTGTCCTCAAAGTCCTGTGCATGAACAGAAGTGTGTGTAAAGATAATGCTGTTTGACTTCCTGCAGGTTTTATGTGTGTTCATAAAATAAGTTTCTGATGTGTTTTTAAAGTCTTCTGCCCTTGGCCATGATTTCCTGCTTCTGATTGCATCCGCTATACATGCACTCACACCCTCTCTTCATTGGAAAAGTTGATTCAGTGAGTGACATATCTGTGCTTGTGGGTTCCTGATCATTGGTCCAACCCTAAACATCTGGAACAGTGTCCTCTCCAGATGAAAACAATAGAGAAAAGCAGCAAATATAAATACATACTTTCCACAATCCCAGACTAACCAGGACCCCTTACAGGTAGTGCACATTGTCAGCATTAGCTTTGGTCTACAATTGACTGATGTAAAATCAAACAAACATAACTTATCCCTCATTCTTATACCTTAATCTCCTGCCACATTCTTATATCACTTTCTAATTCCTTTTTCTTATACCACATTCTATTGCCTAATTGTTATTTTTCATTCTGTTAACACATTCTTTTATCACATTCTTATATCTCATTGTTATTTCTCAGCCATGGAACTCTTATGCCTCATTCTGTTACATGCTAATAGCTCATTGACATACTGCATTCTTATACCTCCTTCTTATGTCATGTTTATACCTCATTCTAATAGATAATTCTTATGCTACATTCTTGTTAGTCATACACCACATCTCTGTATCACATGCTAATACTACATTCTTGTCATTCATATACCTCCTTCATACAGAGCATTCTTATACCTCATTCTTATCTGTCATACTTATGTTATTCTCATACCTCATTCTTATACCTCATTCTTATCTGTCATTCTTATGTTATTCTCATACCTCATTCTAATGCCTCATTCTTATCTGTCATTCTTATGTTATTCTCATACCTCATTCTTATCTGTCATTCTTATGTTATGCTCATACCTCATTCTAATGCCTCATTCTTATACCTCATTCTAATGCCTCATTCTCATACCTCATTCTAATGCCTCATTCTTATACCTCATTCTTATGTCATTCTCATACCTCATTCTAATGCCTCATTCTTATACCTTATTCTAATACCTCATTCTTATGTCATTCTCATACCTCATTATAATGCCTCATTCTTATACCTCATTCTTGTAGTTCATTCTTATATGTAATGCTTAAACATTTATCTTATATCTCATTCTAATAACACATGCTAATGCCTCATTGTTATACTATACCTTATTTTTGAAGCTCATCTTGATAGCCAATAAATGAGCTTATCAGTGCTGACCTCAGAAGCAACATGTTTCATTCGTGTCATTTTTTAAATAGTTGACCTGTTTTAATTCAGGTGCTTTCTTCACTGGGTTGGACTTCGAAGGGTATGGGATAGAGGGGTTGTGGAGGCTATTTTAATTTGCTTGCCATTCCAACTGCAGCTCCCAGGGCTACACACCAGTAATCACACACATATCTTCTGGCTTCTACTGTTGAGGTTCAGCTGCTGGTCAGGCTACCTCAGCTGGAACAGAAGTCCCGGGTCATGGGAGCAGGGCTGAGATGGGGGCTCTCTGGCCATCAGCCAGCTCTCCCCAGGAGACCTGAGCTTACATCAAAGACACATACTTACTTTTCCCTTCCTGTTGGTGGGATAATGACCACAAGACCAATTCAGCTTTCATCCGGGCCCGCCAAAAACACCCTGCACAACCTGAATGGTCTGGGAAACAAACCACTGCCTCAGAGATAGGCAAACACAAACACACCCATACTCGTTTGTTTTTATACCCTGTCAGGATGTGGAGACATACAATGTCCCATATGTATTACCACTATTATTATTACCACTATATCACAATTTAAAAACATCAGCTGCCCTTTACAGTCAGTAAGCATTTACACAGAAGTGCAAAAACACAAATAACTCAACTGTCTGAAATGACAAGTTGTTAAATTATCATTGCCAATGGTCCCTCAGGACATAAGTTTCAGCTTAGTATTATTAGTACTTATTTTATACTGTAAAGTATAACACACACCCTTTAGAACTTTCCCTATTTCTGCATAAATGTGACCTATAACTTCATTATATTGTCACACAAGTCCTAAAAGTAGATCAAGAGAACCTAATCAAAGAAATTAGACAACAATATTCATTCAGTCATTTATTTATTGAGAAATATTATCCAATGTTACATGTCTGTGAGTGACAAATGTATGTGAACTTTAAAAATTAGCAGATCATTTGAAAGTGAAGTTTGAGTCAGGTGCTGTCAAACAATGGGATGACAATCAGGTGTGAATGGGTACCCTGTTTTATTTCAAGATTCAATTTTTTTTGCCAATGTGATTGCACACAACAAAATTTGAACTCTGCATTTAACCCATTCATGCAATGAAACACACATTAGTGAACAGACTAGGCTATGAGAACATGTGCTTGAAGCAGTGTTTTATTTAAAGAACAGGGATCTTGCAAAATCTGATCTTCACATGTTTGTGGAAGTGTATCATGGCAGGAAAAAATTAGATTTCTGAAGAGCTCAGAAGAAGAGTTGTTGATGCTCATCAGGCTGGAAACATTTACAAAACCATCTCTAAAGAGTTTGGACTCCACCAATCAACAGTCAGACAGATTGTGCACAAATGGAGGAAATTCAAGACTATTTTTACCCTCCCCAGGAGTGGTGAACCAACAAAGAGTAATAGTCAAAAAAATCACAAAGGACTCTAACATAACTTCTCAAGTACACCGCAGGAGAACACTGAACAACAAAGGTGTGCATGACAGGGTTACAAGGAGAAAACTGCTGCTCGTCTGTAGTTAACTAAAGATCACATGCACAAGGAAAAAGGCTCCTGGAACAATATAGGTGGATGGATGAGATCAAAATAGATTATAGATTATATATATATATATGTCATGTCATACGCCGTCATCGCTTTGCGATGGTAGGCTGCACAGACTAGTCACTTCTCTCCAATGCCATCTGTCTCTGGTTGCTTGTAGCAGGCTAGCACCTGAAAATCCAGTCCACATCTTGATGTTATCCATCCAGGTTATTCTTGGTCTTCCACATCTTCTGACTCCCTCCACAAGTCCAGTCATAACACTTCCTTC
>BRDA01033637.1:7856-26867 GCA_036984385.1 Crenuchus spilurus | reverse complement strand
CACTTCAGCTCCCCACTGAGCTGTTTTCCAGTCGGAGAAAACTCCTCTCTCTGTAAGAGTGAGCATTCAGGCCAGATCCTCAGCTCAACCCCAACACCATTAAAGTTTTACAGTGATGGGGAGTTAGGGAGAGAGAGAGGAAGAGGTAGTAACACAGATGGAGGAAGAGGAAGGGTGAAGTGGCAGAGAAGAAAAGAGAGAAGATAAAAGCTGGGGATAAAACATTAATAGAGTACATAAGCCTGGATGTTGTGTTCTAGCAATGTAAACTATAACTACTTTCTTCTTTATGGTGATGAGCATGTGTGTGACCTACACTCGTTCTCTGCTCCTTACATAAATGTGTGATGTTGTACAGTATTAGAAGATTAGAATGATTTGATACATTTATCTGTCACTGAGCATTATTTATCACTGAACACAATCAAACTTTTGATTGTGTGTGTATCTTATTCATTATTAGCAGTGCTAGTAGTCTTATATATAATATACAAAAGAGTAGTTGATAAAAGAAGTGTGTGTGTGTGTGTGTGTGTGTGTGTGTGTGTGTGTGTGTGTGTGTGTGTGTGTGTGTGTGTGTGTGTGTGGTATAAACTGTTATAGAGACTTAACACAGCATACAACAGGAGAAAGTACAGTTTACACATCTTGGATGTAAATGAATAATTTTTTAGGTGAAGACATGTTTGGTTAGGGTAAGTAGTGTTAAGGTTATGGTTATCATTAGGGCTAATGTCTGAGTTTGGTTTAGTGTTAGGGTTTATGGTTAGGGCTAATATTACGGTTTAGGGTTATGGTATAGGGTTAATGTCTGGATTTGGGCTAATATTTCGGTTTAGGGTTATGGTATAGGGTTAATGTCTGGATTTGGGCTAATGTTAGGGTTTAGGTTTAGGGTTATGGTATAGGGTTAATGTCTGGATTTGGGCTAATGTTACGGTTTAGCGTTATGGTATAGGGGTAATGTCTGGATTTGGACTAATGTTAGGGTTTAGGGTTATGGTATAGGGTTAATGTCTGGATTTGGGCTAATGTTAGGGTTTAGGGTTATAACTGGGCTAATGTTAGGGTTTAGGGTTATGGTATAGGGTTAATGTCTGGATTTGGGCTAATGTTAGGGTTTAGGGTTATGGTATAGGGTTAATGTCTGGATTTGGGCTAATGTTAGGGTTTAGGGTTATGGTATAGGGTTAATGACTAGATCTGGGCTAATGTTAGAGTTTAGGGTTATGGTGTAGGGTTAATGACTAGAACTGGGCTAATGTTAGGGTTTAGGGTTATGGTATAGGGTTAATGTCTGGATTTGGGCTAATGTTAGGGTTTAGGGTTATGGTATAGGGTTAATGTCTGGATTTGGGCAAATGTTAGGGTTTAGGGTTATGGTATAGGGTTCATGTCTGGATTTGGGCTAATGTTAGGGTTTAGGGTTATGGTATATGGTTAATGACTAGATCTGGGCTAATGTTAGGGTTTAGGGTTATGGTATAGGGTTCATGTCTGGATTTGGGCTAATGTTAGGGTTTAGGGTTATGGTATATGGTTAATGACTAGAACTGGGCTAATGTTAGGGTTTAGCGTTATGGTATAGGGTTAATGACTAGAACTGGACTAATGTTAGGGTTTAGGGTTATGGTATAGGGTTAATGTCTGGATTTAAGCTAATGTTAGGGTTTAGGGTTATGGTATAGGGTCAATGTCTGTGTTAGGACTAATATTAGGGTTTAGGGTTATGGTATGGGGTTAATGTCTGGATTTGGGCTAATGTTAGGGTTTTGCGTCATGGTTATAGGGTTAATGTCTGGGTTAGGGCTAATGTTAGGGTTTAGGGTTATGGTATAGGGTAAGCAATAAGCATTGCTAGGGTTAATGTTATTGTTTGCTTAATTCTCCTGGAAGTTAATGTAAGTAATTAAATGTCCCCTCAAAAACAATGTGTGTGTGTGTGTGTGTGTGTGTGTGTGTGTGTGTGTGTGTTTGAGGCTTATAGTTCTGACTGCTCCTCAACAAATATTAAGAGTTTTGCAGCACCACCTAGTGGTTGAAGGCTTTATTACAGTTGTAATAACTGATGAATCAATTATCTAAATAGCTCAGCAAATGAGCCAAGAGTTCAGACAGCAAAAAAATTCAACTGCATCTAATCATTACATGGCAAGAAAGGTCCAATCAATCTACATTACATTTTCTAAATACTACCCTTAGCCAATGATTACAGGGTTATAAATTGATGTTTTGCTTAATTAAAGCACTGCATTACAAACATTCAGTGACTTTGGGAGGAAAAATACTGACTCAAGCAAAGACACACATATAAAAGAAGTTCAGACTGAACAAAGCTAATGTCATACTGCTCATACATCCACTATGCCATTGTTTCATCATAAACAACAGAGGTAAAATACGTTCAAACAGAAAAAGTAAAGTACAAGTCTTCATCCAAATCATGCTTGTATACATTATTCAAGTCCTGCTGATATTTTTCTTGATATAATTATTGTTCAGGCGATGCTGAAGCGAGTCTCAGTTGAAATGTTTACATCTTAGTAGAAAACCTAATGTAGTCACTATCAGATGAGATTCAAATGTTATATAAAGTGTGGGAGAGAGAGAGAGAGAGAGAGAGAGAGAGAGAGAGAGAGAGAGAGAGAGAGAGAGAGAGAGAGAGAGAGAGACTGACTGACCAATAGGTGTCTTACCTCCACATACTCTCCTAGGCCATCTATGGTGTCCAGTTGGCTGAAAGAAAACATTCATTTCATTTCATCAGTTTCATTGACTTATCGGAGTCAGAGAGAGAAAGAGAAATGCAAAGACCATTCCAAATGTACAGACACATCTCCAGACCTGCAGTGAAAACTTCTTGAATGTGATAAAAAATATGGATGATCTACAAGCCATCAACCAAAAGCAATGTTCATGAATTTTTGGCATAAAGTTTAGGTTAATTAAATAAGGTTAATTGTAGGGTCAGACCAGAGAAATCACCAAACTCTGCAGTTTGACACCCCTGCTCTAGAGGATGCCATTTGGGAGAAATGTTGCTTGTAGTTTATCTTTAAAAAATGAGAATTTTATTAAAACACCTCTTTAAACAGTAAAATCAGAGGAAGTGATCAACTACAGTGAGACACTTCTCAAACTACCTTCACAGATCCGTACATAGAGGTTCTTAGATCTAAGGTCAAACTGGCTCCCCCTGCTGACTGAAAATGATAACCGTTCTGTTCATAAGAGAGGAAAGACTGAATATAGATGTGGTAATAAACTGTAAGGAATAGTCGTAAAGCCAGCTCCAGTATTGCACAATACATGTTGAAATCATGTATACTCAGCTAACGGGGAACGTTATAAGAACGTTCAGCAACGTTTTTAAAGGTTCCAGAAAAGTTAGCCTGTAATGCTGTAGAAATAATGTTCTGAAATCGTGTTATTTAATAGTGGTTTGGATTACAACGTTTTTGGAACGTTTCTCTCAGAACGTTCTCAGTTAAACACTAACGTCAAGACAACGTTGGAAGTAACATTAGCAAGAGTTTTCATTGGTTCTGAATATCATGACGTCAGCTAATTTGAGCGTGAGAGAGGGAGGAGTCGATAGTTAGATCTGGAAGACATTCAGTGCAGACAGTGGGAAGGTAAGTCTTCTAAATAAGCTCTTTATTTATTATTTCTGGTGACACTTAAAAGTCATGTTTCAAAACTGTTTTGGAAGGAGTTTTTCTCTGTGGGTGTGGCCGGTTATTTAACATACTGTAGGTGACGTCCTCATAATGTTGCAGCAGCAGTAACAAAAAAAATGCTAAATACAAACGTTCTAGAAATGTAGAATCTAGAAAACTTCACAGACTGAATGTTCTAAGAACCAAATTTGTAGCATTTGTAACATTCAGAAAATGTCCTACTAACCAAAAATTGTTAGCTGAGTGTACAGTATCTAGCAAACAGGAACATTTGCAGAATGTCGCCAACGTTCTGTAAATGTCCTCAAAATGTTAGAAGCAAGCATTTCCAAACTTAACATTCAGGGACCATTGTAGTAACATTATCTTGTCTTGATCACAATGTTAATCCAAATATTTTGTGCAATGTTTTATAAACATTCCTTTAATGTTTAAGGCAAGGTGCTTTCTTATTCTGTTAACCACCATACCACAGTTATACACACATAGGAATTTGATATCTGCCTCTATCCCATCTATGCAGTAAGCATATATGCCTGGAGCAGTGAGCAGCCCCATTACCCATGGCACCCAGGGAGCAGTTGGGGATTAGGTGCCTTGTTCAAGGGCCACTTTAACCATGCTTCTTTAACAACTGCTCTCCATGTTTATGGAATAGTACAAGGTGTCCTATTTGCTTTTTTACCCAAGAGACTGAATAACGTTATTACTAATGAAGACTTGGTGATGAAATTTGGACTAAACAAACCTCAGTCTGTGTGAAAAAGACTGACATGTATGATTACAATGTGAGTAGACAGGTGTTAATTTCTGATGATTAGTATTAGCAGCTGTCAGAATGGAGGCCGGCGCCCGTCCAAGCATCTGCATCAGTTGCCTGCTGATGAGACATTAAAGCCCTTAGTTAATGTTGGTTATTTCACCCTGAAATACAACAATCTGTGCATAATGTATCAGTGCAGAGTACAGGAGGAAGTGCTCATGGTGTGAATGTACTGGATAACAAACTTGATTCAGAAGATGCAACGTGAATTTCTGAAACAGTATGAAAAGGTGGATGACCTTTCACAACATGGAGCACCAAGTTCAAGTGTGCTTAACATTTTCAGCAAATGTTGTCTTTTTCACAGAGAGTGAGGTATATTTAATCTAAATCGGATCACCAGATCTTTATTAGTATTAAGATTATTTATGATAGTTCAGGCAAAGAAGCAAATGGGGCACCATCTATAACCCCAACCAAAGCCTCCCCATTGTTGACACAGAGGCATATCTACCTTTTTATAGCTATACAGTAAAACGTCTACAGACAAGAAAGGAGTCAGTGCAGCTTAAACAAACAAAACTTCAACACAATATGGATCAGTTATGTTACATGACTAAATCTACATGAGAGTTTAGTCTCTTTTAGTTTACAGCTTTTGAAATCCACTGATTGACAGCCCTGAACATCACTGACAGAGGGCAACTAAAAAATAAAACCCTGAAGTTACTGAAACATATAAATATGAGTTCACCCCATGACTGCTTCCTGTAGTGCCTCAGTAAGTAATCAGTGTTAAATTACAGCTTCTGAGCCCCCGAATCCTGTAAATTGCACCGTTAGTGCTGCTTTTGGGAATGACTGTTATTTTGTGCTGCTTGTAACAAAAGCAAATCTGCTGTTTGACTTTTATAAAAACTGCCAGCAAAACCATGGAATAAAATGTTAAAATTATTATTTACAATTGTTTATGGTATTTTAACAAAACCTTGTCTAGAAGTGTGAAGTCACTGTAGCCAGTGATGGTCTGTAAGATGCTCATTCAGCCGTGTAATATAATGTGGAGATTGCTTTTAAATATATTGCCGGTTAAGTGAAAAGAACAAATGGTAATATTAAAGGGGGTTTATTCTGTTCAGTTTAAATTCTTCTCTGATGTCTGCACAGAAGGTATATGAGTTTGTTTGGGGCAAACAATGCCCAGATATAGTTTAACATGCCTATTTTAGGGCGGCAACTATCTAATATTTTTGTAATCGAGTATTCTGTCGATTTTTTCATTGAGTAATTGGATAAATCATACTTTTGTGTTTTTAAACAACTATATCAGTAGTGTGTTATGTAACATGAAAGACTTTCTAATAGTGATGTGTCGTTCGTGAACGATCCGGCTCTAAGAGCCGGCTCTTTGAAGTGAATGATTGGAACCGGCTCCACAATGGGAGCCGTTTTTTTCCTTCAGTATCTCGCTCACAGTGAGTTCTTCATCTCTAGTGGTTCAAAACGTGTATTGTTCACATGTTTTTTTATCCTTCATAGTTTTATACTTTAGTTTAAAAGCACTGTATTTGATATTTGTATTGTGGCAGCTTTTTTGTTATGAAGCTGCTTTAATACTTTTTCGTATTGTGGTGGGTGATTGTATTTATAACTGTTTAATTTATTTTATGTTATTTTTGTAGAAGTGGTGCTATTTTGTGATAATTTAGTAATTGGTTATAATAAATTATAATACATTTTTATTTATAAAGCATTGTTATGCAGCATTTTTACTCATCACAAGTGCTTAACAATGTCAATAATGAAACAAAATGTTATAAAATTAGGTTTAAGCTATTAATTAATTAATAATGTAAAAAATATATATGGGGAGGCGTTTAGGAGCCGAAAGAGCCGGCTCTCCACAGTAAGAAGAGCCATTAGAGCCGCATCTGAAAATAGAGCCGAAAATCCCATCACTACTTTCTAAAATAAGAAAGCAATTGGCTGTTATTCCTCACAAAAGGTTTTTATTAAAATCAACACTTTTATTACCTTTGGCTTATTGGCACCAGAACTAACATTTAATCAACATTTCTGTGAAACTTTTCTGATGTACATGAAAAGAAACTGAAATACAGCTTCACAAGTATAGGATAGCCTGTCTGTCCTTAGTTTTATGTCTAAAAAAAAAAGAAAAAGGCATGTAACCCCTGCAATAGCCCATCTGAGAATTGAGACAGACAGAGAGCGAGAGAGAGATGAGGAGGGATACATTACATGAGTGATACTGTAGTTGTAACTAGCGCGTGTTTATATCAGTTAGAATCGTAAAAGCACGTTCGTCAGTGCTCACGTGACCTGCAGGCTTTCAGTTCAGGTCCGTTTTACACTGTTTGCCTTGCGCACCGTAAAATAGTCCGACACTTTAGACATTTTTGGTCTTTTACACACACCGGTGTCTTACCGCTTCATTGCCACCAGGTTTGCAAGATCTCGTGATATAAACAAGCGACCAGCTCTATGAAAACAAGCCCAAAATAAGCCCAACTGGCAACCCACCACATTCTGTAAAACCGAGGCCACTTTTAAACAGTATGAAGGTAAACATTTATTATGACATTATACATAAACAACACCAAAATTATGCTAAACACTTTTAATATAAAATGTTTAAGTAACTTAAATTATTTTATAAATTCTTTGAATAACTTAAAATATTTTAAGCTCTGATCAAAAGAAAAGTGCATTTTGCATCTCCCATCTGAGGTTGGAACCATTCTTACAGTGCGCTCTCTTTTTCCCACTCTTTATTATATACACTCTTCAAAATATTTATTATATTTTTTCCATCCTTTCCCCACTTACTCAAGCTCATTCTTATGCTGCCTCATCATTCTGGACTTTGCCTGGCTGCCTGCTGTGTGTTTGTTTGGGTGTGTGACTGGTCAACTTGGGTGGGAGCGATGAACAGGAAACGGGGGCTTGGAAAGGACAAACTACCTACCACTCATCTATTGCTTTATTATGAGGAGCTGGGAGATAATCAAATACTTTCACTCAGAAAGAAAGTCAAGCCCAAATAAGCAACGTCACGTTCAAAAACAAGCCAAAAAAAACGCAACCCGTGACTCACGAGGTTTGCAAGCGACTTTAGAATAAAACAAGCCCAAAGCGGACTTGGCAACACTGATTGCCACAGAAAGCAAAGAGTCTTAATAGTCTTAAGTCTTAATATGCGTCAGTTATAAGAGTCCCTGTAAAACAATGATACCTTAACTGTGCAGAAGTCTACAAAGCGGGAATGATACGACAGCAGAAACGTTTAAAATAAGACGACTTTGGTGACATGAATGAACATTTTTTGTAATCAAATTATTCGAGTAACTCAGATAATCGTTTCAGCCCTAGCATATTTAAAACTTATTATTTTTTCTCTTCCTAAAACGAGCTGTTTTACCTTTTATGATGAGCTGTGCTCTGATTGGTTGTTTACAGTGTGACAGCAGTCTAGATCAAGAGGATTTTTGGAATTGGCCTGTTTTACATCCCTGGTTTGTTTATGCTGGATTTAATTACATTAACTAGGGGTGCAGGAAAAAAACGCTTTGAGCTCGAATCGCGTTTCTAACATTGAACGATTCAGAATCGATTCTCGTTTTCAAAAAATCGATTTTTTTTGCGGGTGCGGATGTGCCTTTTCAGCCACCGTAGTGCTAGGCAAAACAAGGAAGTAGCGTCGGCTATGCAAGCCGAGCTGCGGTCTTTGAAAGCAACCATTTGGAAACACTTTGGATTTTACTGTCAACCCGGCCGGGTAAGAAAGGGCTTGACGTCACTCTTGCGATTTGCAGAGATTGCAACAGTAAAGTAAAGTATTTTGTTCGTATTTGAAAGAATCGGAAAAAAATAGATTCCTGACCCCAAGAATCGATTCTGGATTGTTTTGCTCGATTCCCAAAGATTCGCAGCCCTAACATTAACGTTGTAGCACCAGGTCTAAACTATCCTTTAAAAATAGAAGGAAAGTGTACACATAGACACTTTAATCTCTAACGTCACAGAATAAAACTGACTCTCTCTTACTCAGAGAATGAGAAATAGTGTCCTTAACGCACTATTGGTAATTACTGCATTTATGTGTTATCTAGACATTTTATTTTAAAGAGCATCTTGCAGGTTGTTTTTTATAATGTTATTGGATTCCCCATATAAAAAAACTACAGTCTGTATATATATCAAAAATCTGAAAAAAATCTTCCAGTTGAAAATGGATGTTTCGTGACTAAATATACTAGTGCTGTTAAAAATGCGCGGTTATTGGGTCACGTGAGTCATGACGTAGCTGGAGGTACACAAATCCAGGGCACAGCTGCTAGGTCACTGTGTCAGCCTTGTTGCATTGTGTATCACATTCCTAGAAATTGTAAATACTTGTGTTGCTGGAGGTTGTACTAACTCCAAGCTGTCTGGCGAACATGTACATCGATTTCCCTCATAGAAATGCCAGACATTTAGGGCAGGGGTACGTTTTTTTCAAGTAAAAAGACAAGATTTCATTGCAAAGAGTGTCACAGCCCACTCAGTCCTATGTAGTGCACACTTCTTAGAAAGTGACTATAATGTTGGTGACTTGGAGCATAGCATGGGTTTTACAACTAGAATTCCCAAACTGATGAAAATTTTTGTAGCTCTGTGCCCCCGCATCGAATGATGGAGCGATTAACCAGCCTTTGTCTCCTGCGCTGCTTTCTTTGTCTTGCAAATAAGCCCATCTGCAAACATTCGGTCTCACAGAGAGTCTCACTCAGTTTCAGAGAGAGCAAGTTCTCTTTCCACAAAGGGAAAAAATATTTATATAAAATAAGAGCAGGAATTATTCTACAGGCTTACATGCACGTATACACACACAAACACGAGCTGAATCAAGGCGATCGACTGAGCGCGCGCCTGAGGCTGTAACGAGCCCAGTGGCCGAGGCCAAATACCAATACAAAACTCTCCCTACGACATGCACCCTACCCCCTACAGACTCTTATTTACATCACATTACCTCTTTAATGGGTCACAAGAAGGGTTTTTTTCTGAAAACCCCAGGTTTGTATTGGTATTTGGCCTCGGCTGCTCGGCTCGTTACAGCCTCGGGTGCGCGCTCAGTCGATCGCCTTGATTCAGCTCGTGTTTGTGTGTGTCCAGCTTGACTGTTGATGCACTAATAACTAGTCTGCGGTTAATATCTTCACCATATCTACAGCTGTATTACTACTTCTAGATGTACATGTACACTGTACATATCCCCAATAAGATGCCCCAGTATTTTTATTCTTGTAGAAATAAAGTGTTAAACAATACTTGTCTCGTGCCATTCAGCCTGTCATAATCTACTACAGGACGAGCTTGTGTTCTCACTGGCTCAAAATTATAAGGCTGTGGGCCTTCAAAACTAAAGCCCAGGTCAAATTCCTGCTCTGTTTCTTCTGATCCATGCATTCCCGACATTGTGTAAACAAGGAGTGAGGCAGGGCTACCCTACTCGAGTCCCTCCAGCTACGTCACTTCCGCTATTTATGGCTCCTCAGTGCATTTTGGATGAGCGTGGCCAAACATCTCAAAATCATCTTATTTATGTAATGATAACAGTTTTAACATCAGAACTGCATTTTATAGCCTTATTTCATCATAAAACCGCAATCTTACTTTTAACCTGCCAGATGCTCTTTAAGGCTCCTCAGAATAACAGTGAATGAAATTTACCCTATTAAACATTTGTTAATTATGTATATGCATTATTTCTTTGTTTTTCACAGAAAATAGGATATACTTGTACCTAAAGTGTAAAGTGTTAAATGTTACTGAATCACATAACGGAAAATATTTCCACATACTTATTTCAACTTAATCTAACCTCACACTCAACTTTTCTGATGCAGAGTGACTTAATCAGAATTCAGAAGATGCCATTTGAAGATTATGAAGAGGCACAAGAGACTTGAACTAACAAGGTAAAAAGGGTCTTTTAATTTTAGGTTGACTTTAAGTGTGGTAGGTGTGGAAATACTATGGGTTATGCTTGATTGAGCTTTGTGAGAAGTTTTCAAGAACTTCTCACAGGTCATGAGGCAATATTCTGGTCTTGCTAAATGGATTGAGGAACTGAAGCTTTCTCTTTTTTAATTTGGCCTAAATAATCTCCTCTCAGATAGTAAATAAGCAAAAATGTCTATCCACCCATATTTACCAGATACTATAAACAGAACTGATTCCTACCTTTCCTTTAGAGCCACACCCACAACGCCTGAGCACAAATGTTCTTCATCTTCCTCCACTTTGTTCAAGGTTGCAGAGACCTTTTTGGAGGCCCTCTTTATGGGTAATTCTGGTGTCTCTTCAGATGCCTTGCTTTGAGGGACACTCACTGGTGTTTCTGGATCTTCTGGAGGTTTTGGATTTGTAGGATATTGGCCACTTGTTAAATGTTCAGGAGCTTGAACTTGAGAAGGTTCCTCACCTTGGGATTTGGATACTTCAGTGGTTGACTGAAATATTTGACCTGATATATTTTGGACTTTATTTTCTTCTGTGTCACTTGCAGTGTGGTCTGGGGTGGGGTGTGGGGTAGGCTTTGGGTCTCTGCTGGTCCTTTCCAGTGTTGAGAAACCCTTCTCTGAGAGAACGGTCATCAGAGGAGAGTCACACACGTAATCCACTGAAGGTTTCATGCTTTGACTTCGGCTCAACTGGCCGTTTTTGGTCTTTGTTTTAGACTTAATGCTCTTCTGCTCTTGATTCTTAGACTTGATGCTCTTCTCCTTCTGTTTCTGATGACGAGGCATAGTGCCCATGTGTGTGTACATGTCACTGGAGCGGACGTAGCTGGGACAGCGAGGCCGAGCATCAAGGTCATCAATGGACATCTCGCTGGCTGAAACTTCGTCAGTGGCATCATCTTTTTGTGCACCATTCTTCCCGCCTTCTGATTTGCGGCGAAAAGACAGGTTGGAAAGACTGCCAAACCACTTAAAACCTGTACACAGAGGAATAAAATAACTGTCAGTGTAATATTCATGGATTAAAAAAATTATATATAATATTTTGTCATTTTCCTATAGAGTTGAGAGTTTGTTAGAACAGTGAATCTATAATGCTTATGATCCTCTGAAATAGGTTTGGAGGTACAAATTAGAACATTTATAATGAGGTATTACATTTTAAAGTGGTCATTATGAACCCTTTTTGGTTTTTGTAGTCTAGGTGCAATTTGACAAGCAGATTTGGCTCCTATTATTCCGCAATAAGGACATTCATTAGAATGAACTCCACCTCCCATTTGAGTATCTGTACATACAGCTTGAGATGATTTCTAATGTGTTTTGTGGTGATTTCTGCCCAAAGCCAAAGTTAGCTTCTCCATCACAGCTTAAATGGTGCAGCAGTTACATTGAGGTATCTACATGGGGAACAGGGACATGATGACACTGCTTAATCCTCATTGAGTGAAATCTTCCTGCTGAAGGGGGTAACCATAGGCACTCAGACTGGTCATTATGAATAGAGCTGATTAAAAACAACAAGAATCAGTTCTGTGGGAATTAATTTGTGGGAAAATGGCATAATGTCTCTACATTTAGTAGTAACAGGGCCTGGTGGGTAGGGATCGATCCCCATGTTGGACATGACTGAAGTGCCCTTGAGCAAGGCACCTAACTCCCAACAGAGGCTGCGCACTGCTTCAGGTACATGCAAGGTCAAATTCCTCTGCGTGTAAGCACATTGGTCAATGATTGTGCACTTTCATTTTTGGAACTGCCAGTACAAAGAAAACAGGATCCTACAAAAATGGTTCTAGAGCTGCCAAACATGGTTCTTTGCCTGATGTTATTTTCACTTCTCTTTAAAAACTTTCAAAGTATTGTCCTTTAGAGAATCATTTGAGATATGCAACATCAAGGCTTGCTTTACAGAGGGACATTCATTTAGTTGTATCTTGTAAGTTGCATGAAGCATTTGGGCAGCTGTTACATTATGTGGTTCAAGTGTAATTTAGTTTTGGTGTAGGTTTTAGGCCACCAAAGTTATTTGGCAACATGTAAAGCCAAATTAAAATACTGTCAATATGCTCTAATGCTGCAGTGTTAAGGTTCCAATAAGAAGAACCCAATAAGGGACTATGAAAGTTCTTTAAACCATTAAGTGATGAAGATCACTTTTTTTAGGGTGACCAGACGTCCTCTTTTACCTTAAAAAATGTCTGGGCTGAATTTCACAAACGTCCGGGATTTTGTTGTACTTGAGAAGCGTTTCGTTCACAAACTAGTCTCGCCCTCCCCCTATTCCATTCGGTTCCCTTGAGTGAGATGTTACACTATATTAAATGGAGAAGGCAAGCACTAGGACCCAGCGGAAATCCAAACCTGTTTCCCTTTAGGCTGCCCACAAGCTCACTGATTGGCTCTGCCGTTTCTTGCGTGTGATTGGCCGTCACTGCTGTCACTCCCTTAGACAGCAACTGGACTTTCACCTCCAAGTTGTTAACATGCTGAGTGTTAGTTCTGCCAGTGTCACGTCAACTACACATTTTAATATCAGAGGTTTCATATGAAAATTCATTAACATTAGAGTCTGTGTCTTTGTCTTTGTATTTGAACATGTGATACATTATAGGCCCCCACCCCCGTGCTGAGGTGTCCTCATTTTCATCATCTCAGATCTGGTCACCCTACTTTTTTCAAACATGGTTCATTAGGGAACCCAAAGTGGCTCTTCTATGACCATTTGTGGTACCTTTATTTTTGAGAATGTGGCCTATTTTAAGAGTACAAAGAAGCCATTCCATATTTGGTGTCCTATTTGTCCACAGTACTGACCGTGATGGAGTATTTGAGATGTTCCCTTGTGGTCGCCCCACACACATTCCTAACTCAGAGTTCCTTTTACATGAAGGAGACACATTCTGGCTTCATTAATGTATAAGCTCTGTCCTTCCCTGTACAGAAGCATTTATGTCCTCAGCTGACTGCAGCACTTTGTTTTGGATGATGTTCATTATAATCAGCAGCAGCTCTGAGCTTTACTACACATCACATTGCAGTCATTCTGTCTGTTTAAAAGCCTTTGTCTGCATAGAGGTTCTATAGTTTTTATGAAAGGAGGGTTGATTGAGATTGAGTAAGCTTAAATGTGCAGACGATTCAAAACAAGCATCAGTCTCAGAGCAGAAAATTGATTTTTTTATGCTTTACAGCTGTAACAGTGGGGGAGCACTGCTATACATCATTATTATTTTTGTCTCAGAGAGGATTACTGTTCCACATCTCATATTTCCTTGTTCTCGTTTGCCACTTTCCAAATTAATACACTGCTGCTCAGAAGCTTGGTGTGTCTTCAAGTGAACATTTTCCATGAAAACACAAACTTTTACTAGTGCATGTAAAAGAAGAGGAAGTGAGATAACACATTTTACTGCATCAACACCTTTTCTGTGGACAAGTTATAGTATCTAAACATACATGCAAAGAAGCATGTTGACATATTGCTTCATGTCTGTGCTGATATAAAGTCAGTTATTGGATTAAAAACCCCAATTTAATACAGTGAAGAAGTCAGGAAACACTAACAAATCAACTAAAAGTTGTTGACGGTGAGTTTATAAGCTTTAGTACAGCTGTTTACTGTCCACCAGATGTTTAGCACATATCTCACACGAGGTGTCATAACTCATAGAAATATGGTGGATACAGACACGGAGATTGACACCATTAATAATACTATTAATCATTTGAATTAATAGTATCTAAAATCACTCAAATTAAGCAATAATACAGTGTTCACTTGCTTTGTTCTGTTGACTTTTCCAGTGCAGTCAAAGCCTTCTATATAAGCGCTGGCATCATTTTTAAGTTACATTTATATGGCAGAGTAATACTTAAAGAGCTTTGGTCAGAGTGCCATTACTGTGGAAAGGATGCAGCATATTAACAAAATTCCATAAAAACACTTATATAATTCTGCAAGATGTAACACTAGAATGACTGATTTTTTTGCATCAAGTGAGCTTACCCCCATTATGGCTCACAGCAAATCAGCAAAGTGGTGTTATGAAAATGAGAGGCTAGCACACCTGCAGTTTGTCTGTGTCAGTAGAGGAGCTTGGGCTGTGTCCCAAAGTAATGCTATATTCCCTACATAGTGCATATCACAGATAATAAAACTAATAATATGGACAGTAATTAGACACTCATCCGTCAGGAAAACTTGAACTGGGAAAATGTGAGTGCAATAACCTATTTTTATGACCAACTGTCCCCTATTGGAGGGTGTATGGTGTAGGGCAACATTTGATAATCAGCCTTGGCCTTGCTGTTTAAGTGTTGAATCATCTTTCACTGAGCACGCAACATTTCAGACAAGAACAATGTATAAATGTGAAAAAAGACTCTTTTTTACTTCCACAGCGCTATTTTACTATCACTGGATATTTTGCTTTCTCTCTCTCTCTCCCTCACTCTCTCTCTCTCTCTCTCTCTCTAGCAGCATTGCAGCTTGCAGATCAAATCATTATCAACAGCTCAGTGACTCTCATTAGCATAACAATACAGATTAACTGTCTGTAAACTATAAAATAAATAAATGAATAAGAATAAATAAAGCTCTGCTGGGACAGTCCAAGCTGGTCAGCTTGCCTCAGCAGCGGCAAACCTTACACTCTTGCCTGAACAAAGACCTCTCACCTTGAATGTTCACACCTAACTCATAAATATTCAGTGTAGGAACCAATGAATAAGTGAAACATGTCAATTCACAATTGTTAGGCTTTTTAAAAAATACCACATACAATTTCTAAAAGCTGTAATGAACTGTGTGTAGCCAACACCTCTGTTTATTCAGTTCAGAGCTCAAAAGTCTTGGCTAGAAATGTTTAGAGTGTGTTTTTACAGTATATCAGCATATCTGAAAATAGGTTTTTGGACTCCAGAGGGTTAATATCTGCTTTGTCACCCATTTTCACTGCACTGTACCACCTGTTCTCAATCTATGAATCCCATCACACACCCTGCAGATATTTATAGGTATATATCATTCTTATGTAATGGCATCTGTAGAAGCCTTAAACATACAAGGTGACTAATTCTTTGTCCGGGGAGTGATTAATAAATAAACTGTGATTTATTAAAACATGGTCTAATTTTCTCAGACAAATGGCACACTTGCAACTTTTGAAAAAAAAAAACATTTTGAAGCAATGTTTACATAGTGCATTAAAATTTACATTATTTTTTTTCAGTGATATGTGCCCTTTAAAGTGTAAGAAGAAAGGCAGTAAGAAAATGGCTGTTGAATATACTTCTAAAACTAAAAGCAGCAAAATTTACAGCAGCAGCTGCTGTTCAGCAAGCATCTAATAATGATTCCAACACTCTATTATCACCTTACTGTCTTCATACATTAAAGTCATTCTGCCTCCTCCACCCACTGGACTTCCATTACACCAAAATAAAAATAAATAAAAAATTTTGAAAGTAAGGATGCTCAGTGTATTTATTATTAAGATTGGAATTGGCAATGGTATATTTATTTTTATGATTTTTAAATCCTGTGGTTGATATTAAATTTAGTTTTTCACATTTTTAACATGTTAAACAAAATCTTGACTCTACAGACCTCCAGGTTTATATGGCATTGATTATACTACATCAGCTCTCTAGTCCAAAATAGAAACTACAAGGATTTATAAGCAACCACTAATTTAAATGAGGATAGGCCCCTCCCCTCCCCACTTTAGACTAAAATTCTTCCACATGTCAGAAATTCATCATCATTGACCATAATTTCCACCATCAATAAATAGTTTAAAGAGATCAGGGAATATTAAACATTAATGTTCAGATTGTTTTGATACTGTATCAAATTATTAATTAAATTAAATGCATTTAATTCTGTTTATTTGAAATTGTTCTCTGATGTCTACTAGGGCTGCAGCTAACAATTATTTTAGTAATCGATTATTCTATAGTAATCTGAAAAAATAAATGAAAGAAATCAGGTTCTGTAATAACTACTTAAGCTTATTTTAAAAGTAATAGAAATATACAAAAAATAACTTTAAAGCTTTTTAATTAAACATTTTATTGCTTAAAATACAATAGCAGCCTCCATTTCAGGTTCAAGTTTAAAACTCTTGCTTTTTTCAAAATCAAAACAGAAGAGAAATACATTTTTAGAAATCACATTAAAGGTAAAAAGCAAACATAAATTAAGGCACAATACAGTAAACATTGCCTTTTTATATATTCTACTTTGAATTTCAAGTCTGTGTTACAATGCTCTTGTTTTTTTAAAGTGCAAAAACAAATAAAATAAAATCACATTGATTTAAAGGTAAAAAGCAAACAAATTAAGAATAATAAACAATTTCAAGTCTGAGATATAACAAAATCCACTTCTAGGTTTTCTACATGTTGAATGAAATATTTTCTTTTTTACAAAGCCAACATATACTGAACATTATTCTTACAAACAATATCAATACAACATATAACAATGGAGGAAAGTGAGCATGTCAACATGCTAAGAACTGAGGCTTGCCCTGCGCTCTGATGCAATGTTTCCTGCAGCTGAAATCAGGCGCTCTGATGCCGTGGATGTAGCTGAAATACACAGCAGAGACTTTGCCAGTGTTGGATAGCGCGCTGCGTTATTTTCCTATTGTCGTTTTCTTCTCGCACGTTGTCGCTCTTTTCCCTCGTCGCTTCCATATTCCCGCTTCTCAACTGAAAATCTCTGCGCCTCCTCCTTCCTGTGCGTGGGTGACGTAAGCGTGATGTGCCACATTAAAAGTCGTCCATGCGAAATACCGTGCGCGGAGTTTTAAAATTAAATAAACGATTACTCGAGGCACAGAAAATTACTCGATCATTTTTTGTAATCGAGTAACTCGAATTACTCGAGTAATCGTTTCACCCCTAATGTCTACATAGAAGGATGTGAAATTTGGTTGGGATGAATAATGTCCAGATGTGGTTTTAAATGCCTCTTTAAAACCTTATGATTTAGAATTTTCCTGAAACAAGCTGCTTTCCCTTTTATGATGAGCTCATGAATAATTTGTTCAGCTTTCCTCTGTTTGGCAGTTTATAGCTGGAAACCACACTGGAGCTAAAAAAAAGTGTGGGTGCCAGAAAACAGGAGAGAAATGAAACTGCTCTGACAGTGAATGGAGAGCAGAGGGGAACATGCAGAGGATTGTGTGTTATGAATTAAATAAATGCTGTGGAGGTACCGTTTGTGTTCCTGTTGAAGGCTCCTTTTCTTTAGAAGCGTCCTGTTCTGTTCTTATCTTGGGAAAGTTTGAGTTACAAGATATGTGAGCTTAACAGTTTGTGCAACATTCCTTGGGAAATAAAATCGAGCTCTCCTTTGAAGGGCTGATTTTCAACATGAAGCCTTTGTACTCATATATATTTTTCTTTTCAGTCTACTGTCCACAGGAACTTAATTTTTTTGCAGATAGTGCTTTGGTGCCAGAAAATGGGTGGGCAGTGAAACAGCTTTTGAAAAAAACAGAAATCTGAGGAAAAACAGAGGCGATAGAGGAGGTGCATGGTATGGAAGAGAAGTGTGCGAGAGGAGGTGCATGTATAAAAAATGATATGTTATGAATTGTTATGAACTGAATGGATAATGTTGATAGGGCGTTTTCCCAACGTCGAGTTGGAATTTTTCTGTACTGGCCAACAAATGTCTGGTGTATATTGGTGTGAATTAAGAACACAATGTGTAGTTTAGGATTTTGGGATTAGTTTTCACTTTGTGAACACCAAAGACTTGAGGACAGTTTTAGTAAATCCACAGTTTAATCAAAGAAGTCAAGTAGAAAAATATTAAAATGTTACAGAAAAATATCAGTTCAAATGTCATGAGTTAAAGCTGGCTGACTTGGTGGAAATGACTTGGACACATCACACGATTTGGAGAAGTTCTGTGGTTTATGGTCTAGTTTGTGGCCTAGCGGTGCTTTTTATAAGTAATGTGACTTTTTCATTTAGAAGTTTCAGTAACACTTTACTGTAGCCCATAAGGCTTCATGACACTTACAAAATACTCATCACGACAGAAACTTTACTGTTTACATAAATTACAATTACATAAATGTTTTTTACAATAGTCATCATCTGTCATAAAATTGACAGCAACAGCTTTTAAGACAACATGATGCCTACAAAAATAAGCCTTTATAAAGCATTATGTAGATTTATGCCAGTCTCAGTCAAAAAAGAGACTGAACCATTACTGGGTCAGTACCTTTCCTGTCACTAGGCTGGAACCCTCAAGGGTTTGTCTTCAGTAACTTTAGTTATTACGTTACACTTATATAGAGCCTTTCTAGACACCCAAGGATGCTTTACAATCAACACACTTCATATTCACACACACTCAACCACACACACTGACAAGAAGCAACAGCCAGTCGTGCACAGCGTACTCTCAACCGGAAGCGACCGTTCACCTGGAGGACTGCATCGAGCACTAGGGGGATCACCCAGGACAGAGTGCCAACCATATCTGGTACTACTGATAACATTTTTTGTAAAG
>BRDA01033636.1:0-11385 GCA_036984385.1 Crenuchus spilurus | reverse complement strand
CATAACCCCCCTATTCCCCCCCCCCCCCGCAAATTATGCGCATGACTGTTAGTGGTATCATTAATTGTGGAACAGATGATTTTATGAAAAATAATTTTTAATTTTATAATTTTTGTAAAGGTTACATTTTTCTACAATTTTCAGTGTGATATTATGCTTCTACAATAAAAAAAATATATTTTAAGGCTTTTAACATATCTTAACCAGGGGTGCCAATAATTATGGCGGGCGCTGTAGTTGTTATATATCATATATCATAGGAAACTTATCTTTCTGCTGGCTGCTAGAAACTATTTAACAACAATGGGCAGTTTAGAGTTGTATTACAATTACATAAACAACTGCTACACAAGCATGTCTTTGTACCTTTTCTGAATCCACTAGGAGGCAGGTCAGGGGCAGCAAGATCAAGAATGAACATGGTGACAGCTGTGGATGCTTATTGTTTATCTTATTGCTTTTATTGAGAAAGAAAAAGAGTTGTCATGGTTTGTTGAGTCTGCTCTTGGCATCAGGTCACATAATTATGTGATACATTATGGTCTGGATGTCACAGGATGGTTCTCAAAACTCAAATTGATCTTATCATGTCTGATGGCTGTTTACACCATTTCCCCCAATGATTTTCAAAATGTTGTGAGATGGATTGTAGAAGACTAACAGTCTGGAAGGATACCAGCTGAGTCCTTCTGATTCTCAGAAATGACAAGTGCATTTCTTGGCTGTTTTCTGAAGGTTCCTAGAAAAAAACATGACATGATGATATAGCCCTAAACCTGCAAGCTCTACAAATATCTGACTTTTGATTTTATGAAAGAAAAATATTAAAGCAATGAATTATAGTGTGGACACCATTATTCAATTGTTGCTTTTCTCTATTTCAGCCATAGAATTACATGGACAAATAATGGCAGCAGTTAGCACATAGACTGTATTATCAGCACATTCTAAATACATACACTTCCCTTCAAAAGTATTGGAACAGTGAGGCAAATCTCTTTTTTGCCATAGACAGAAAACATTTGGGTTGGACATAAAAAATTAATATTACAATATTCAAAGACGCTACCACTATGACCCAAGGATCGCGAGTTCGAATCCCGGTCATGCTGTTTGCCATCAACAGTCGGGGCCCAAGAGAGCAAAAATTGGCAGTGCTCTCTCTAGGTGGGTAGATGGCACTCTCACTCTCCTTATCACTTTCATGTTGCAATGTCTGCTGGCTCAGGCGTCTACTGATTGGTCCAATCGGAGCTAGGGACCCTGTGTCCCTTCCTCCGAGCATACATGGCCAATAAAGTCTGATTCTGATTCTGATTAGGCTCTCCAGTGACGGTGTATCAGCAGGTGGTTCGAAAAAGAATTGGTGGCTGCATCACATGCAACAGAGCAGGCTTGTGCTTGCCTGCACCCTCCTAGAGTCATGGACATTGCAAAGTGATGGGGAGAGGCCTAACGGAGGGGATGGGCTAATTGGCTACCACTACATTGGGAAGGGGATAAAATTGGCAAAAACCCAGAAATAATTAAATAATAAGAAAATGAATATAAGACAAAAGATCAACATTTCAGCTTTTATTTACATCTGCATCTGATACACAGATTAGAGGATAGCACCTTTTGTCTGAACCCATGTGATTGACAAGTGAGTTTTGTTGCCCAGGTGTGGCCAATATTTGTGCAAAGGCTCTATTTGATTCCCATCTTCTCTCAGCTTCACAATTGCTTGTTTTTCACCCATAGACAGCTCTCTGGTTTTCAGAGAGCCTCCTCTAACTGTAAATGCACAGCCAAAACCCAAATCTGAAACTGAGTGAAGACATTCAGGTATTTATTGTTTGAATAATCAGTATAACAGCACACACCTGGACAGCAAAACAGTCACATGTTCCAACGCTCACAAGAAAAATGGGTGGCTTCAGGCAAAATCTCATAACTGTGTCTCAGATTGAGGTGTAAATATTTGACAAAAGCTGAAATGTTGATATTTTGTCTTATATTCATTTTCTTATTATTTAATTATTTCTGGGTTTTTGCCAATTTTATCCCCTTCCCAATATCAAGGGATTGGCATCACTGTTCCAATACTTTTGAACAGGAGTGTAGAAACCTAAGATCACCATGCCTAATGTGTTGGCGTGGGTGGTATAAGGGATACTGTCATTGAAACATTGTCCAGTTGAAACTGGAGTGACAAATCATAGTTTACAAATCTAGCAATAGCAATAAAATGAACAAATCTGGGTTTGGAGAAAGTGCAGCAGCAACTGTGAAGATGAAAGAGGTGATCTGGGGTCATTTTCATGATTTGGGCTTGACCTTATTCTTCCACTGAAAGGAGCTGTAACGCTTGTAGTAACTTTATAGACAATTGTGTTCTTCCAACATTGTTGCAACAACATGAGGTGTGGTGGTGGTGGGGGTGTCTGAGTATGACACTGCCCCAGTACACAAAGGTCTATTAAAAATGGTTTCCAATTGTGTGGAAGTACTTGATCTTAACCCTATTGAACATCTTTTAAGTTGGAATGCTGTCTGTGAACAAGAGCTGCTGGATATTTTAAACACCATTAAACATTGATCTGTTGGTACACCTTGTATATGTTACATTAGAGACAGTAGCTTTTGTTTGCTTTGGTCATCCTCTAGTCCTTCATTGGTGGTCACAGCCCAGCCCAAAGAAAATGTTATAAGAACGTTTAGCAGTATTTTTAAAAGCTTCAAGGAAATTTAGCCTGTAACATTACATAATTAATGTTCTCAGTTCATTCTGAAAACATCCATCCATCCATCCATTAACCCATCTACTTAATTCTGATCAGGGTTTTGGTAAGTTTCCTACCCCCTCACTGGACACACTATCCTAACTAAGCTTAGGACAGGCCACCAATCCATCTCTGGGTGCACACGCACATACAAGGACAATTTAGAGTACCAAGTTCACCTGACCTCCATGTTTTTAGACTGTGGGAGGGAACCGGAAACCCACGCAGACACAGGGAAAACATGGAAACTCCACCCAGATGAGGACTTGAACCCAAGACCTCAGAGCTGTTCTGAAAATATGTGATGAAATAATGGTTTGTATTGCAATGTTCTTTGAATGTTTCTCACAGAACATTCTCAATGCTTGAAGTAACATAAGTGAGTCATTTTTATTGGTTCTGAATATTATGACAGCAAATTTGAGTGGGAGAGAGGGATGAATCGGCAGTTCATTTGAGCTAGACGACATTCAGTGCAAATGTTAGCTGGTTATGTTTGCTTCATTTAATTGATCTTTTCCAAAAAAGCTGTTTATTTATTATTTATTATTTTGGGTACACTTGACAGCCATGTTTCATGTTGTCTCTGGTTGTGTGGCCAGTAGTTTTCACATGCTATGATTGACATCCTCATAATCTTACGCCAATATTACTGGAATATAAAAAACTTGACAGAGTGAACCTTTTAAGAAACAATTTTGTAACATTTGTAAGCTTTAGAAAACATTCTACCAAAATGAGGTGAGGCTGAGGTGTCTGATCAAGACATACCAGTACAGCACATACTAACACACCACCACCACATCAGTGTCACTGCAGTTCTGAGATTGATTCACCACACAAATAATACCTCCTTTGTGGTGGTCCTGTGAGGGTCAGATCATTGAAGAACAGGCTGAAAGGATGCTAACAATAGACACAGACAGTAAGTTCAGAACATTGCACACACATGACAGTGCACATACATGGTCAGTGGAGCTGATAAAATAGTCAATGAGTGAAGATGCAAGCTGAAGTGGCTACAAGTTGAAGTGTAATTGGAGCAACATTCTTAGCTTCTGTATTCTTTCTTTAATGTACAAAAATTATGTGTATAAACACTATGGGACAAGTTATGTGACAATATGACACAATAACACCAAAATTAAATGGAAAGAAACTAAAATGTCTAAAACAGTAATTGCCTTTCTTTCTTAAATGTCATCGAAAGATAATCTTTCCTTCTTCCACCAAAACAGTTTGACTAATATATTTCATGATCACTTGAGTTAATCAGGCCTTTTTGTGCCTCCACTTTGGTCTACTCTGATTCTTATTGTTGGCAGTCACATCCAGGTAACCTGGATTGCTGTGTTCATGTGCTGTGATTAGAGACCATGTGCCTTGCATTGACCAACCTTTTCTGATGAAGTCCAGTCGCTCATCACTACTGCGCTGTCATGTAACTGCCTTCTTCCTCAAGTGCGAGAGAGGACTGGACAGCTGATTGAGGACAGCTGAGCTGTTGGGGATAACACCTTGGTCCATCCCATACTGAGCACTAGTTCTACCTGTTTGTCTGGTTGAATGTGGGAATTACTTATTTTGTTTTTTTGTATATAATTTTATTTCTAAGTCCTTCGTTAGGACTCTCCTCATCACTATTGCAGTGTCCCTGACTCTAGGAGGGTGAAGAAAAGCACAAGCCTCCTCCGTTGCGTGTGATGCAGCCACTGCCTCTTTTCAAACTACCACTGATACATCATCACTGGGGAGCCAACGCACTCAGAGGAAAGTTCAGGATTCCCAGCGCTGAATGGACCAATCAGTAGTTGCCTGAGCCAGCAGATATTGCAATGTGAGAGTGATAGGGAGAGAGAGTGCCATCTACCCGCCCAGAGAGAACACTGACAATTTGTGCTCTCTTGGGCCCCGGCTTTTGATGGAAATAGCATGACTGGGATTTGAACCTGTGATCCTCTGTGTCACAGAGAATGTCAGCGTCTTAGCCTGCTGAGCCATTTGGGGCCCACAAATTAATTATTTCTAAAGTGAGAGAATTTCATAAAACATAAGAATTTATAAAATGAAAAGTTTGGGTTCTGATTGGCTGAATCAGTCTATATAATAAATGTCCATATTTCTTCATGTTTTACCTACACTTGTTTAATAAGATACATTTAGTATATTTTGTATTTTATCATATTCTATAGAAAGATGACTAAAATATATTAATATTAAAACTAATTTTACAAAACAACATCATGTTACTATTACCATCAACTGTAATTACAGATATAATTATTTCAGATCAGCCATTGTAATAGTGCAACAAAACATGCTGATACATTGAAGATAAGGGGGTTAGGGTCTTTCTCCAAACCCAGATTTGTTCATTTTATTGCTATTGCTAGATTTGTAAACTATGATTTGTCACTCCAGTTTCAACTGGACAATGTTTCAATGACGGTATCCCTTATACCACCCACGCCAACACATTAGGCATGGTGATCTTAGGTTTCTACACTCCTGTTCAAAAGTATTGGACCCTAGTATTTGGATGGAAGACCTGTTAACCAAAACCTGTGTGGTTGATGGTTTCCACTTGTATGCAAGATTTTGACCTCATCCCTACTCTATTCTATTGTCATGGCACTACTCTGCTCCTAAAGCAGCTTGTGGTACTTTTAACTTTTATATTCTGTTCTTAGAGCATCTTCCAGTTTGTACAGCTCTCTATATTCTGCTGGTACTTTTTAAAAACAGAAACTAAAATTCAACTTTAGGAGCAGAGTAGTGCCATGCAAATATAATAAAATTAAGCACTATATAAATGGAAGAAGACTAAAAGATG
Source organism: Crenuchus spilurus (assembly GCA_036984385.1). NCBI lineage: Eukaryota > Metazoa > Chordata > Actinopteri > Characiformes > Crenuchidae > Crenuchus > Crenuchus spilurus. The sequence goes on along the minus strand of BRDA01033636.1, from coordinate 5,787 downwards.
GTCTGAGAGCAGGATGTGAATGAAGTTGTGAAAACTGAAGCTTGCTAGCTACCTAACATTAAGGTGTCATGAAAATAGAGCATCTAATTGCTAGATTCGTTAAATTAGCTAGCTAGCATGTTGCAGCTCATTTCAAGGTAATAATAAGCAGATAGTCAGCTATCTTTTTTTTTCTTTTTTGTAGGTTACTCTTCCAGTGGAGTGCTAGTTGTCCTGCTTGCTTTCATAGCAAATGACAGCCGGATTCAAAGTTATCATGACCAAGCTCCTTTGTGTTCTGATTGGTTGCCTCACAGAACCAATTATATACAATACTGCCCTCAGAAGATATTTCAATAAATAAAACTCCAATGAGCACTCTAAAACCTAGTGGAGGATCTTCTCATCTTCCACACAAGGAGGCTTTATTTCAGCAAAACAGGGCACAAACTCAGTGCTAATTCAGACGCACGCCATCAAGCATTACGGTATCTGTCAGAATGTATTGGTAATGGTAACAGTAATGGTACATTGTTACTGGCAGAGCACAGCTCATTACAGCATATGACATCAGCCATAGTAATGGCACAACATAACACGTTACTTCATTGAAGATAAGCAGGTTGGAGTCTGGTTAGTACTTTGGACCTCCAAAGAAAACCTGTGTGGCTGCGGGAAGTGTTGTTGATGGGACAACAGGAGTCACTATTTATGTGTTCTGTGGGGGTCTCAATGCCACAGTGCACTGACTTTAACACTGTGAATTGTACCATTTATTGAAGGAGATGTAAAACCAGCTTCTGAGCTCCGAAAACAACTGCTGGTCATTTTCGTTAAAAGAGGAAGGAGTGTTGCCGTGATGTCCTGGCTAAATTTCCCACCCCTAATCTCCATCTGTAAAAACTGACTCACCTTTCTAATATGGGGGCGGCCATGGCCTAGTGGTAAGGATCTGATCTTTTGACCAGAAGGTTGCCGGTTCGATCCCCAGACAGGACATAACTGAAGAGCCCTTGAGCAAGGCACCTAACCCCCTAACTGCTCCCCAGGCACCTGTGGATGTAGTGAGAGCTCTGGACTGGCTGATGTGGCATCATCTTGGTAGAGGCTGAGCATTGGTCATGGTTGTTAGTCTAGACAAATGCGTTTTGAATGTCTAGACTAACAAAGTTTACATTATAGTTATGTTAATACTATCAAGCCTTTTCAAGTGTTTATATTCTAGTTAGTCAACCACTCTTGACAAACTCAGCAGTGTAATCCTGGAAATCACCCTTTTCTTTTTCTATTTTCTCTCAGCATTTTCTCACTTATGGTGAGCTTTCTTCCCTTCTGCTTTCTGAAGACGTTTTCATTTATCTGGGGGGTGGAAGAGAGAAGAAAGACTCATTCTTGTTCGTCTTTATGGGTGACTGTGGTTCCAGCACTTGCTGATCTTTTGTCAACACTTTTCAGCTCTTAACATCAAACTAAAAGAGAAAAGGTCAGACCCTCCGACCCTCAATCTCCTTCTGTGTCAGCCTCCAGTGAAGAACCTCCATAACTGCCTTAGTGCCACAAGTCTTCACTGCCACAAGTTAAAGGCCATCAAAAGGGCAAATCTGTAGAAATACACAAGCTGTCTCATATGAAAATAATAGGTTAAACTAAGAGTTTGTGAGATATAAACTCCTCCTTGTTTCTTAAAATTCCTGAAAAATTATTTACAAGTTCAGGCTACAACAGAACTAAGACCCATTTAGACATATCATCTATTTCTGGAAAAGGCATGATTATAGAAATTCATCATCACTCATCAGCTTACACTATTCTAAATCTGAATAGTGGACTCAGGGGCTAAAATGTTAACCTTATCTTTACTTTCATTCTTTTTGTGCTTGAAAATGGGCCCAAACTGTAAAAAGCACCTACCTGCTTTACTGACATTGATCTTTTTTGTCTGTTATATTGAGAAATGAGTCTTATAATACAAATTACACATCTTCAATAAACTCTAGATCATTCTCTCTCTTGTTTGTGAACTAATGATACCCTGCTATGGTACCCTGCTTGTCAAGGGAAGAACAAGCAGCCGATTTTCAGAATAAATACAGCTGCAGCATATAACAGCTTTTCTCATTCATAAAGTTCATTAATATGCAGTTTTATATGCTATTTCTCAACCATTTCACTGAAATGAAAGCACAAGTAAGGTGTGAAGATTCTTGCAATTAAAATCAGTGTGAAAAAGAACATGATCTCAGACCCCAATAAAGACCTAGCCCATCAATTAATGATGCTCCATGTAACAGCATTAAAGGGATATTATGCAAAACTCAATTGTTTTGTATTTACACTTGGGTCTCTACAGCTCCTATAAGTGCTAAAAAAAACCTATCCATCCATTTTCTGCGAGCTTACAAGATTATGATGCACCGAAAGTTGAAGGATAGATATTTGACTCTATAATCCATTACTGATGTTTGAAGTCACAAACAAAAGCGTGAAGGCTAAAGGGTGGTCTCATATGCCACAAATCTGAACTTGCAAGATGAACCTATATTATGGCTATGTTCAGACAGTAAGCCCAAATCTGATTTCTGGTCTAACTAGATTGTATCCAGATGGATTTTTGGTAGTCTGGACACATGAAAAACCACATGAAATCTGATCCAAGAAACATGCGGAGGTGGTTTGAAATCTGATTACAGTCAGATTTGTGCAGATCCATCTCAGTCTGGATACTCAAACACATCAAACCCAGAGTGGCAGAAGTGTGAATCCAAGAAGAGTGCCACAAAGTCCCAGGTTACCAGGTCCCAAAAAATTCTCCAGCATACTCCAGCTGCCCTACACAAACTTAAAGCGAACCCAATCACAGATGTTTAATACTTTCATGCATGAATAATGAAAGAAATCTATCATGATTTCAATATATGGTATTTTTATATACCAAATGACTGTTGAGATAAATGAGACAAACAAAAGACAGCTGAGTGAACAGGCTCACAGATGAACACAAAGTGACTCCCAAAGACATTTTGGGAGTTGGAGTTTCTAGACTCTCAATCATAATACAATGAGGCAAAGTCCTACTGAGGGCTAACTGAAGTGGGGGAGTGACATTGATACATCATAGGACAGTATAGTATACGCTGAATCCACAGGAAAGCATGACAGTATTATGTTATTTATATTTTACAAATCACAAAACATATTTTCTGCTAACTTTAAGGGTTATTTTACAAAAATTCTGTTACGCTCCCCACCCATTGTCCTTGTCTTCTGGTATGTTTTTTATCTCTAGCTCATCAGTCTCGTCACACCCCCTTGTTAGTGTTTACACCTGTTTCCCACCTTGTGTTCTATTAACTGTTATCATTAAGTCCCCTTCATAAGCCCTCTTGTGAGTCTGTCTTGTGCAATTCATTTTGGTTTGGTTTCTAGTTTGGTTCATGTTCTATGTCATAGTTGTAGTTGTTCATGTTTTTTGCATATAGTGTTTGTTTGTTACAGTTCAACATTTGGCTTTTGTATTTATGCAAAATGTAAAAAGTTCAGGCTACAGTGATATTACAGTGATATTATATCATGAAAGTCAGGCATTTAAGTAGAAGCATGCAGTGGTGATTTCACAAGTCGACTTTTTTTCTCTGCTGAGACATGGCATCCCACTCTTCTGAAGGATGGCCCTCAGGTCATTGAGGTTCTGGGGTACAGAGTTATGAGCCTCTACACAGTGACTCAGTTGATCTCATAGGTTTTCTATGGAACTCAGGTCTGGAGAAAGTTCAGGATACTCCATTTGAGGTACCTCAGTCTCCAGCATTCCCTATTGATGTGACTTCAATGAGCTGGAGCATTGTCATCCATAAAACATGAAATTAGGCCTGTGTTGTTCATGCAGAGACACATGACATGGCCGGTTGTCTAGCACATATGTAAACAGTTTTGAATGGTCTGACGTGACACTTGGGTGCCTCTCACCTCCCTTAAATGTGCCTGAAGTTGTGTGGAATTCATCATCTGGTTCTGCAGAGCACTGTTCCCAATGAAGTGGTCATCAGTGTGGGATGTAGCCAAAGGATGTCCACTTCTGTGCCTTTCTGTGACTCTTCCAGTCTCTTTGTGTCTCTGTTACAACCTGCTGATGACACTCTGTGACACTCTAAGCTCAGTGGTCACTTCTGTCTGAGAACATCCTGTTTGAAGCCTTACATTGGTGAAGTACTTCTGATCAGGTTTTAGGTGTTGTTAGGTGTTGTCTTGGTGCCATGATGTGCATGGGCGGCACCAGAGATTTTCTTTTGCTGGTGCTATGGGGTAGCTTGACTTTTCAGCGAGGGTACTCTATAATTTAGGCTTTCCCATTAATGTGCAAGTCAGTTTACTGGCATACGCCCTGCTTGTTACACATCACTGCTGTTTATTCAATGTGCATGATGCGTTTTACAATGAATTATTAACAATTCACTTTGACAAATTGATTAACCTTTAAGTAAAAAGTATTATTTATTATTATTATTATTATTATCATTATTATTATTATTTAACATTATTACAATAACAGACATTACTGTCTATATTTTGTTTTGGTTCTACAAAACATTGATCCTTTTTATGATCGTGTCACTGCAGTGTTACTTGAAGCGCAGAAATAAACTCATTTAGAATATTATTAGAAATAATCATGCCATGCTACCGTAACACTTCATGGTGTGCAAATATGCCAGGATATTACCCAAATGTAGACCATTGACACATTTTTCTTTATTCAGGCATTTATGCATCTGCGCTGCTCTGCTGCTTTGCACTTTCGCAGCTTTACTCCAGAGTCATGCTGCCCGCTGCTCCCTCTACTCTATCACTTGTGGCGCCTCATAGCACTGATGCCGACTGACTAAGCTGTTAGACAACTACCACCTTAATTGGTTATTAAATGGTTTGTTTTTGGTTTATTTCTTTGTTTATTGTTTTTCTTTTCTTGGTTTCAATCGCCCAGAAGCCATTAATGTACTTTGCAATATTTGAGTTTTTTTTTGTAATATTAGATTATTGTTTTTCTACTGTTGTGTTAAGTTTTTCGTTTCTATCTTTTGAAATTTGTTAGATTATATTTTTGTTAATATTTTGGGTTTAGTTTCATTTTTTTTTATTTTATATTTATTTTCTTTAATTGTGGTGGCAGCTAGTGAATAGCTTAATGCTAGCTTCTGTCATTTAGCATATAACAATTCTTACTGATCTTTTTAATAAATGGTGTCTTAATCATAGCTGCAGCTAAGCCTTTTAGTGAATAGGTCAATAACTGAATTGTGAAATAAAATCAAGTCTTTTTGAAAATAAATTGATTGTCAAACGAGTCTCTGTCCCAACAAACAAACCCGTGTTGCTTTATATTTTCTAGTCCTTATTTCCTGAGGTGAAACTCCTCAGGTGGGTAGTCCGTATATAAGTAAAGGGTGTTTCTTTAACCCCATTGGGCATTAACCCCCCTTTTCACTAGGGCTTGATGGGTATAGAGTAAGCTGCGTCACAGGACCTGTTAACATCACCTGAAGCCCCAGGTTCACAATCACTCTCATTTTCTTTTGACTTGAGTTTCTACTTGTGAACGTTTCTGAAATAAAAAATGCTCCATTGTGATAATGCTAGTGTTTTGTCGATGCTAAGTTACAAAAAATGTGCGCTGGTTAACAGAAAATGAAGGTAAGGTCAAAAGTTAAATGCGTACTGCACCCATTTGCTGAATTAGATCACCTACATTGGCTTTATGTTTTTATTTTTTGCCTGAAAATAATGCTTTTATCTTAATCTTTTAAATTATAC
>BRDA01033628.1:0-14626 GCA_036984385.1 Crenuchus spilurus | reverse complement strand
CAGGTGCTTCAGCATCACATACCGCGTGAAGAGCCAGGTGCTTCAGCATCACATACCGCGTGAAGAGCCAGGTGCTTCAGCATCACATACCGAGTTAACAGCCAGGTGCTTCAGCATCACATATCGAGTGAACAGCCAGGTGCTGCAGCATCAGGTGCCGAGTGAACAGCCAGGTGCTGCAGCATCAGGGGCCGATTGAACAGCCAGGTGCTGCAGCATCAGGTGCTGAGTGAACAGCCAGGTGTTGTCAAGTGTTGAAAGAATCTGGAATTGAGGAAAAATCTGCAATTGTGCTCAAGGTATTCATGCATTGGTGGAAGACTCTGGAGTTCAGTTTGGCATCTCATTTGAATCCTGACACTACAGAAAATCTGAAGTCTGTTGAATCTACACGTTGAACATTATTTTGAATTATTGAATGTTCTTTTGTAAATGTCTGAAACATCAGCTGGCACTTCCATTGTCTTGCTTAATGTTCATAACATTCTGAGGTTATTGGATTAGGGTTAAACTTAAGGTAAAAGACTTGGTTTTGGTTTCGATTAGGTTGGAGATGAACATGAAATTCACCTATAGTTTGGATTGGACTTCTCATCTTTAAACTTGGCGTATGATGCCTAATCAACATGACTACAAACAGTGTGAACAGTAATTAAGATCTGCTCACTTTTTTCAAATTAACTTTTTTTTTTTTTTTTTTTAATTTACTCAGTCAACGTACAGATGCAATAGTGAGTTAAATCCATAACACTGATCTTAAAGGTCATTTAGGGAAGATAAATATATCATGAATGTTAAAGGGCCACAGCTTGGAAAACAAAACGTTTTTTTAAAATAAGAGTTTAAGGTAGTGTGTACGTTGAAACCACAGTTAAAAATTGGGCCATTTTAAATTGATGTCACAGAAACTATTTACATTATACATGCCCATAAAGAGTCTATAGCAGCTTAGCCTCATCTCTTTAACGCTGAGTGTTTCAGCCTGCACTACTTTTTGAATCGGATCACGTTCTCACCACAAGCGAACCGCAACTGAGTTTGTTTGGGACCGGACCAAACCGAGACCACCTTGTGCAAGTCTCGGTACGGTTCCTGTGATCTGCACCTGAGTGTGGTTTACTGTTTTCACACCGGACGAAACAAACCACACCAAGGGAGCAAATGAACCAGAGTCCGTTTTCACTGGACCAAATAGTGTTGGTGTGAAAACATCCTTAAAGATGCAGTAACAAAAACAGCCTGTGTAATTTTGTGGTTGGTAAATGATCATGTAAACATGAATTCTCACTGTTTTCATAAGTACAATAGTTGACCTCAGGAGAATAAATAAAGTGAAAGTAAAATGTGGGACTTTTATTTTCCACAGTTTGTATCATAGGTGAGGTTAAAAATCATTTATTTCAAGCTCTGAATTAAAACAGTTCAGAGGTAATGCAGCAGTAGTTTTTTGTGTGTGTGTGTGTGTGTGTGTGTGCGTGTGCGCGTGTGTGTGCGTGTGCGCGTGTGTGTGCGCGTGTGTGTGCGCGTGTGTGTGTGTGTGTGTGTGTGTGTGTGTGTGGTTACAGCTGTGTATAAGGAGCTGTTTTGCATGTGCACAGTGCAGGTGGTTGGATTGATAACATTTATTTAGCACACACGACTTACAGAATGAACAGAGCAGCGGAAAGACAATAGAAATGAACAGAAAACCCACACAATACTCCTCACCCTCTATCTTATTATATACTATAAACTTGGATATAACTTGGAGTAATCGGTGTACAGCTTGTATAACAGTATTGATTTACTGTCTTCTGAACACAACTCAACACACAGCCATTAATGTCTAAGTAGAATAGATTAAATAAGATTCAACTTTTGTCAGTGTGATTGCACACAGTGGAATTTGATCCGCATTTAACACATTCGTGCAGTGAAACACACACACTAGTGAACACATTAAGCTGTGAGAACTTGTTCCCAAAGCGGTGGGCAGCTCTATCCACGACACAGTGTGGTGCCTTGCTCAAGGGCACTTCAGTCACGACCGTCCAGAGGATCAAACTGGCAACCTTCTGGTCACAAGACCTGATCCCTAACCACCAGACCACAGCTGGAAGCTCAAGTGAAATGAGCTTTATGTTTGGTGTCCCTGGAACATCATTTATATCTGAATGGCAATAAAACAGCTGATGAGACAGTTGCTCTCTCCCAGAGGAGCTCTGGCAAATTTGAGCTCTTGGAGGGTGCCACCTCCACCTCAGAAATGACTTCAGGCCTGTTTTGGCTTTCACTGAACTCACTGTCCACTTCATAAAAACTCCTCTCTTGTAGCCTCCTGAGGTTTTATCATCATGATTAAGAACTTGAATCTACACTTAATAAAGCTCAAAAGATGTATTTAAAGATCTCTCATATGGAACATACCAACAAACTAAAATCTATTTTAATAAACACTTGAGTTTTTCAGAGAGCAGGGTGTGTTTTTATTCATTTAAAAATGTAGGCTGTTCAGACGTTTTGTTGTCATATTTCATGTTCATGAAATATTTGGTTACTGTGAAGTTTTACCAAATTAAACAAATAAACAAACAAAATGTTAAAACTGATGATTTTTTTATTTGTGTGGAAATGATGCACATATTTTAAATACACCCGTCCAATGTTTCCTCTTTATGCATGTAAATAATGTGCTGCATTCTGGGCATTGTAGTCCTCCCAGATGAATTACTGTATGTTATATCACATTTACAGCTTCCTCCTGCTGGGTGGTCCAGCTCATGACTGTGTTTATGCTCTGTTTAATGTTTTGACCTCCTCCAGCACCTGCTCTCCATATTGGGCTGCTGCAGTCTAAAAGTGTCCTGTGGCTTCCTGAGCATGCTGCACATCAGATATCTTCAGCATGTGCTTTCTGATGAGCTTTATGTGTAGCATGTTGGTTGTTGAGATGCTGGAGGAGTTGTGTGGTCAGGTTTAATGAACTAGAGGAGCTACAGAAGTTGCATGCTGATTGTTGAATTGATTTGAGGTTTTGTTTTGCCTTTTTTGAAGATCTGCAGAAGTTCTGTGGTCATTTTTGAGGAGCTGCTGGAGTTGTGTGATGGTTTTGCTGTTCAAGTTTCTCATTTTTTCACCACACAACTGTTACTTTAATAGCCCAGAGTCTCATTTGTCACGTCCTCAAATGACCTTACGTCTTTGAAATCTTTTAGACATGATAATCTGTTTAATAGTAATTGAATAGGAATGAGTTAAGACACTGTAAGAACCACTTAGCAACATTATAAGAACCAGCAGAGACACCATAGCAACAGATTAGCAACTACCTCACAACCATCTAAGAGCTCCCTGGCACACACCTGGCCTACCAACCAACTAAGATTCTTTAGCAACCACCTGAGAGGCCATAGCACCACCCAGGAACACCTTATCAACCAGCTTGGGGACTATAGTAGTGGTTTAGCAGCACTCTTGCAACCACTTTTCAGTTACCTTGCTAGCAACCATCTAACAGCCACTTGTCAACTCTGTGGCAATCACCTGGCCTACCTACCAGAATAAATTTATTAGCTACCCACCGAGGGGCCTACGCTGTGCATAGGACACCATGATTTTACAGGGGCACCACGCGTCCCTTTCGTCCGCACCAATCCCCCACCCTTGAAACAAATTTTTAAAATAGTCAGATATAACGCCGTTGATTGGAAATATGCGCTGTTGGGTGGGGCCATGGGTAGTTACTAGCATGGTTGTTTATTCCAGACTGTACATATGATGAAAGCAAACAAAAATAAAACTTTTAAACCAAAGGTTGTTCCAAATATGATGCAACACAAGCCGTAATGCTACACAAGCTAAGAAAAATAACCACCAGAATCTTACTGCCGTTCAAACACTTATAACCGGTCCACACACACCAGAGCTGCTTAGCTCTTAAAGTGACAGTGCACCTATTAACATAAACAAATGGTGCTTTAAGACATTTCTATATACATAAACAGTCCAAGTATCACATCTAGCATCTTAATACGATGTACAGTATGTTAAACAGCAGTAGAAACATAAAAATTTCTTATGGAAAAGTTTATATTTCCGCAGTGCAAATGGTGGTCCCTATGTTTTGGCTCGTTTTTTTTTTTTTTTTTTTTTTTTTTAAAGGAGACATTTTATACATATCTGCCATTAAAGATAGTTCAAAGTTTCAGCTACAATAAATATTTTTACTTTTATTGTTATTTTTTTAAGAGTCAGTGTAACTTATAATAAATTTTGTGAAATACCGCGATAACCGTGATACCGTAATATTTTCTGAGATGTTTATCATACCGTGAAAATCTCATACCATTGCAACCCTACTTGCAACCATGCAGCATCCACTTAGCATCTCTCTGGAGACCACCTGGGCTGCCAACCTGAATAGCAACCACCTGAGAGGCCAAAGCACTGCCTGGCAAAACCTTAGCAACCACCTGTGAGACCATAGTAACTGGTTAGCAACACCCTTGCAGTCATCTGACAAGCAACTGTATAGCAACCTTTAGCAGCTAGGAGAAATGGCCAGGTGGTTACGCATCCAGTCAGGTCATCAGTTTAATCCCCCAGCAGGCCATGACTGAATTGCCCTTAAGCAAGGCACCTAAACCCCAACTCCTCCCCAAGCACTGTGGATAGGAGCTGCCCTAGTATGTTCACATGTGTGGTTATAAATGTTATAAATGTGGTGGTTGAGTTCCTCTGTGTGTAAGCACATTGGTCAATTATTGTGCACTTTCACTAACTACTGGGGTAACCACAGTAACTGTCTAGCAGTGCCCTTACAGGAAAGCACCTCACAACCACCTCCCACCCCCAATCTTAATCAGAGTCTCTCTGTGTGGAAACCTTGTCTGGTCTTCTCTGCTCATTCAGGTTCTATACAGTGTGTGTTTATAGCTGTGGTGTGTGTAGGTGTGTTACACACCCTTAAAATATAGCTGCACAAGTCACACACCACATTTACATGCTGTGCGTTTCATCTTCCTTCAGAAATCAGAGTGAGCACAACTTTGTCCAGGAGCTTTGCTTAAGTTTGGATTTGGATTAAATGCTTGAGGAAGTTTGAAGTAACTGAACATAATGTGTTATACACTATATGGACAAAAGTATTGGGACACCTGCTCATTCATTCTTCTGAAATCAAAGGTATGACTTTCGGGTGTGCTTTTTTAATGCACAGTGTAAAGGAGACATATTATGGAAAGATCACTTTTTACATATATATGTTTGTACCTGGAGTGCCCTCAACCCCACAAAATGAAAATGTAAACCTGCTCATTTTTTCTGGCTGTCTGGGTCAGAGGACAGGGAACTTAAAGACTGGTTCAGGGTTGGGCTCCTCTTATTGTGCCTGACTTTTAGCCACACCCACACTGGTGAAACACCCCCCCCACACATGTTTGGTTAGCCATTTTATTTTTACACATGGCTAGATACAAAAACAAAATCTACACATCATCTGAAGACATGATAATGAGTATAATGAATGAATTATGATTCTTTATTTTAAAATGAACATTTGTGAGCTTCTTAAAATATATCTAGAACATAATGAATATTCAAATTCTTCATTTGGTCAACCATGTTAGGGTTTCAGCATCACTCCCTGTTTAGTTATTTCAGGGGTGCTGCTTTAAACTCTTTAAATGATTCAAATCAGAGTAAGAGTACACGTACGATGAGGAACCTGATTACTGAATTATAGGCCAGTTCTCTTTATTGGGTTTCTTATCAGATTTCTCAGCAAATACACTGATCTAAGACATCAGAGTTTGCTGTTTACATGACCAGCTGAATAATTGGATAACTGCAGAAATTTGGTCATGATCAGATTATTAAGTGCAGGTATACAAACTCAGTGTGTCAGAAATGTATTTATAACCATGTCATGGAATAACTTTTTTGAGGGAGCTTTTAGAGGCTTCAGACGTTTGGTTCTTATCAAAACCTCTGTAAACTATTCTGACTCATTGAGAAATGAGCATTTCACACCACACTGCTTTGAATGACTTTGTTTACATTGTAAATGTTTAAAACTGAACTGGAATTTCCCTTTTAATAGAACAACAACCTATAAAAGTGAGACGCGTGTGTGCCACGAATGCAGACGAGTGTGTGAGGTGATGGTGTTTATGTTGGGAAAATTACTGAGTGTGTTCTTTATATGCACCCAAGAGGGAGGACACACACACACACACACACACACACACACTGCTTACATACAAATATAAAACTATAATTAAGAGGGGAGGGACAGGCTAATGATTGTTTAGTTTGTGTGTGTTAGATTACAATTGTTGGGTTCAGCGTCATTTCCTCCATACAAACCCCACCGACCCCGAAAACCTTTATATTTGTCTTTTTAACACATCCTTAAAGGAGTGTTTGACACACATCTTATTTAAACAATTTCCCACTTTCCTCAGATATGGTCATTCACTCAAATGTAGCTTCTTTAGTGGCAGGTTAATGTTGCTAATGAGCACTAGAACTCAATAGTCATCCTAATAGACCAGTCAGACTGCATTCTGATATTAATTAATCATCACGCTTACAGCACTGTCTCACACTAGGGCTGGGTTTTAAATAGGGATTAAAATACTAATCTTTCCAGTTCTGTGGTCAGTATATTATTAAAATATCCCATATTATCTGTGAAATTAAAGTGGGTCTTTTCAGTGTCCTGTGTTTTGACCAGACTGATAACAATGGGTTATAATGGCTGTAACCATTTACTGTGTTTTGTGTGGATGCTGAAAAAGTGACACAGTTGCTGTATATTGTCCTATTTGTAGATCTTACTGCAGCCAACATTAACTTATATAGATGTACAGTCTACTTTAGACATACTTATCACCTAATAGTTTGATTTAGTCCCTTAAACTCACCCCCAGGTTACCTTGTGTCCTGCAAGGTGGTTGTGGTGCTGATATGGATTTGATGCTGGCTTCTTGTTGAGTTTTACATTGCAGTGCTCTTTAAAACTAGGTGAGCATGTAGTAGAAGTTATTACTGTATAGCAGTGGACAGTGACTTCTACTGGCCTAAACCAGGGGTTCTCAACTTTTTGCAAGCTTGGCCGATCCAACGGTGGCTCAATGCAGTTCGGGCCCTTCTTATAATCCCTGAACCCTAAATAATGCAGGGTTAGGGTAAATGGGTTTGTAGTACTTCACTGTAATTGAAGCACTATTTAAGGTGGAATGGAGAAATTTTAATAATACACTGGTGAATAAGAACTTTTTTTACTTTCACTGGATTACTGTTTAGTGTTTGTGTGTGATGCTGAGAGAGCAAAGGTTGAGTTAGTGAATGAGGTCACAGAGTAATTTTAGAAAGAATAAAGCAGTAAATCGGAGAAATAAAACTTGTAAATGTGATTTACAACCACAACAGGCTTGGTCCTGGGGTGCTGGAGGGCTTGTTTGTCCAGGGTGAAATTTTGTTTAGAAATTCAGGCTACTTGTTAACTTTTGTTAAAAGGGGTGTAATATGGACCTGTAAAACGGGGACATTTCATTTTTCTAGGGAGACCAACAAAAATGTTGACTAACCCAAAAGTCAGTGACTCAAAAAATGTGAATATAATATACATAAATGTTGTTCTGCAGAAAAGTATGTGCAGTATATACACTCAGTACATGGTCGGGGCTCTTTTTGCATGATTTACTGCATCAATGCTGTGTGGCATGGAAGTGATCAGCCTGTGGCACTGTTGGTATAGAAGCCCAGGTTGCTTTGACAGCAATTTTCAGCTCATCTGCATTGTTGGGTCTGGTGTCTCATCTTCATCTTGACAATAGCTCATAGACTCTCTGTGGGGTTTAGGTCAGGTGAGTTTACTGACCAGTCAAGCACAGTGATACTGTGGTTATTAAAGCAGGTATTGGTAGTTTTGGCAGTGTGGGCAGCTGCAAGTCCTGCTGGAAAATGGCCACCACCAGCAGATGACATGACTCCTCAAACCATCAGGGAAAGTAAATTTTGTATTTCATTTGGAAATCAAAGCTTCAGAGTCTGGAGGAAGAGTGGAGAGACACACAATCTAAGCTGTTTGAGGTCTAGTTTGAAGCTTAAACAGTCAGTTTGGGGAGCTTTTTAATGATATTTCAGTTTTTTGAGATACAACTGTACATAACATTTAAGGTTCCATAACATTTGCACAGGATGTTCCAAAATATATTTCAATTAGATTCAACTTTTCTCAATGTGATGACACTCAATGGTCCCATCCGTGCAGTGAAACAGGGTTAGGGTTAGGTGTACACACTAGACTGTGAGAACATGTGCCTGAAGCAATGAGCAGTCCTATCCACTGCGCCTAGGGAGCAGTTCGGGGTTAGGTGCCTTGCTCAAGGACACTTCAGTCATGACCTGCCTGGGGATTGAACCGGTGATCTTCTGGTCACAAGACCAGATCCCTAACCACCAGGCTATGGCTGCCCCACACACTATTTAGTCATTTATTTCACCTATATGAGAGAACTGGGTTTGATGTTTGGACAGATGTTTTAATGCATTTTTACTTAAGACTTTGTGCACACTTGCCTTATACTACAAAACATTTTTGTATGTTAATACAGTGGAACCTTTACCTACGAGTTTAATTCATTCTGTGATGGAGCTCGAAACTTAATTTGCTTGTATATCAAATTACATTTCCCCATTAAAACCACATCAACTTTTATTACATATTTTAAAAGAACAGTGTACATTATAAATAACACAATGTATAAAATTAAAAACACAATACACAACAGAATGTAAACAAAAAAAAACTGCTTTATTAAGTGTATTTACATTAAACATCAGACAATCTTCTTCAGTGACTTTTGCCATTTTCTTTCCATGGTGCCACACTTTCCTCAATTTCACTTGCAGGGTATTTGAATAAAATCCTGTCCAAAGAGCTTTGCTTTATCCTCCATTTCAAAATGTTTAGAAAATGAGTGGGACACGTTTGTTTACACAATGACAAGGCACCACCTCTTCTTTGCAGTTTAATGAATTTTGACTGAATAGGTAAAGGAATTGCTTGTCCTTTTTCAAAAAAGTTAAAATTTCAGCATTATTTTCAACAAACCTAAAGTTAAAGCAAAAGAACAAAATTCCAACCTTTTTGATATCGTTTAAATTTTAATATAAATCACATCACTTTTAAATGTTTTTTAGGGTTAATGGCACCCCACCACCACCACCACCAAATAACTAATAATTCAGTTTCTTGGTGAGGATGTCAGAGTTAAAAATAAATCTGAATGATTTATGATTCTTATCGCTTTCTTCTATGTTTAAGGCAAATCTTACAAAAACATGGCCATTTGTAAATGTATAGAACTTGATGATGTCACTAATGTGTTTGTCCTGCTCTGTCCTGAAGGGTGAGTGTGTGTTGACAGTGCAGCTGAATAATGAAGAATGTGTGGACGATGAAGGTGATGTGGAGTTCTACCTGCTGTTTGCTGGAACCACTCAGAGACACCTGACCTCCACACAGAGGGTCAGTCATGTTACACTGCAGGCCATGTGTCCAGGTCAGTAGAACAACTAACTTTTCAAAAATGTTTACTCTGTCAGTTTACAACAACTTCCCACTTTAGCTGAGAAGATAAGTTGACGAACACAAACGTGCACAAAGCTTTAGCACATTGCTTTCTTATTCTCAGCACTGCAGTGACACTGATATGGTGGTGGTGTGTTAGTGTGTGTTAGAGTGGATCAAACACAGCAGAGCTGCTGATGTTTTTAAACACCTCAGTGTGGAGTGAAAATAGTGACCAACCAGCCAACAGTGTCAGGACTAGAGGACCAACACACACTGTGCTGAGCTGCTGTCTGACTTTATATCTACAGGTAGGTGTATCTAATAGAGTGAACATTGAGTGGACCACGAACATAATTTGGAAGGGGGGGTGGGTAGCAGAGGCATGTTCCCTGCACATTTTCAAACTGCAGTTTTGGTCCCCTGTAGTTTTTACTGTTCAGAAACAATGCTATGCTAATTTAAATGGAGACGAGTCAAGCATTAGGACCCAGTGGAAAATGGCCGCCCAAGCTGAAGCCTGTTTTCCTTTAGATCGCCCATAAGCTCATCGATTGGCTCTGCTGTTTTTTTCCTAATGTGTGATTGGCCATCTAACTTTATCTGGTTGTAAACCTGTGTTTTAAGTTGGCCAGCAGCATGTGTTCACCTGCCGTGTTAACATGTTGAGCGTGTGAATCCGTGTCTGTTTGGAAGCTTTGAATGAGTTATGTTGAAATATTAATAGTTAATTTCTTCATGATTCCACTTTAGACCAGCTGTTAACCAAATAACTGCTATAACCTGCTCCAGATGCCCTACAGTACTGACAACACTGAAGTTTATACAGACTCGATTGGCTGCTATTATTATTATTATTAGTAGTAGTAGTAGTAGTAGTAGTAGTAGTAGTAGTAGTAGTAGTAGTATCATTCCTGTTTCACTACTGTCACCATATCAGTGCACATGAACACAATAACAGCATCACAGGATTGTGTGACTGTCTATCCAGAACTTATAAGTAGTTGACCAGAGGAGGATGGGTCCCCCTTATGCGTCTGGCTCCTTCTAAAGTTTCTTCCTCCAGACTTGACTTGAGTGCATCCCTGATTCTGACCAAAGTCTATCTCTTCATTTTTTGCAGTTAACCAGATATCTGACTATAGCCTGTGGTTGATGGTCAGATATCAGCATTATTCTGAAAGCGCGTCACTAACCTGCAGTTTAAACGCATCTGAATTCCTCTCGTGCCTGAGCACACTCTGAGCAGTTTGGCTGGTTCCTCACTCTACAGCAGGAGTGTGCGTGTGTGCGTGTGTGTGTGTGTGTGCGTGTGTGTGTGTGTGTGTGTGTGTGCATGCTTCAACACATACCTTACATTCTGTTAGCAGGACATTGGAATAGCTAGCGGCTCAGAATGTGAGATATATTCCTGTCTAATACATGGTGAGAGTGATTCAGGTGTGAATTAAGCTCTGTTTATATTATATGGCCCTCTGACATTTGTTCTGTCCTAGACATATAGACATCACAGCATAAACAGTCACACTGACCATTGGCATCCATTTCTGTTCATAGTTTTTTTTTCTTGGAGCTCTGTGCTAGTTTCAGTTTGGTGTTGGAGTAAAAACAGAGATTTAATAATTTTAAATTTGATAGTTATATTTATTGATATACATTTGTGGCCGGGCTGTGCACGGCCAGTTTGTGACCAGTGCGTCGGCTGTGCACGGCCAGTTTGTGACCAGTGCGTCGGCTGTGCACGGCCAGTTTGTGACCAGTGCGTGGGCTGTGCACGGCCAGTTTGTCACCCGTGCGTCGGCTGTGCACGGCCACTTTGTGGCCTATGCGTGGGCTGTACATGAGCTCTATGTGGACTGCATATGAGCAGCTAACATGCTGCTGTGAAGTGAAATATGTTGCTGAAGCAGCAGACTGTGTGGATTAGTGTGATGTTCCTGGCAGCGCTCTCAGGACGGTCAACATTATTAATGTTTGTTTCTCTCTCTCAGCACATTTCACCCTCATACAGCTCCACAGTTTTTAATACGGGAACATTTTATAATAATTATATCTGTCTCGCTCTGGCTGCTGGCAGTCTGTACTGTGTTTTTTGGGGTTCACTTGAACTGGCTGCTTTTACACTGCAAAACAAATCTTTTTAACGCTTTGCACTATGGCTGCAGGCGTCATGGAAGGAATACTTCACTTAAAAGGCTTTAAATACACATTTTTCACCTTTTTTCAGGTGTATGTGATCAGACGAGACATGTTCCGAATCCAAACTTTGCTACTTTACACCTGGAACTGTGGCTAATTACTCAGTAGTCACCTAAATAGCCCAGGTGTTTGCTTCACCAAATCTTCTCTGAACCCCCTCAAACCTTATTCTGATGTTACCGAAGGTCTCACAGACTAGTGGATGTAGTTTTGGACACAGAATAACCGATTAATCAAGCTAATTATTAGCTATTAATTATGGCCAGATATGACTAGTGACCTTATCCTTTCATGTCAAGTCATCAACATTTTTAACCTATTCAAGAAAAAACATCTGGTTAGTGATGTTTACTAGCTCAGCTCTGTTACAGCTGTTACTTGCTGTACAGGTTAGTGGTGTTAAAAGTCTTTACTCTGCTTTTCTTAATGAGGCACAGCCAATCATATATTCAGCCTGACAATCAGTCAATACCGATGCACTGACAGTCAGTCCTTACATGTTTATGATATCAGCAGTGATATCTCTACATCACAGGCTGTTGGCCACTTTTCCTTTCTAAATGTTGGCCATTGATAATCCCACATCAGTCAGTCTCTTCTTCAGGGTCGATGCTGTGTTTTGCAAGACTGGCACAATGTTCAGTAGTGTCTCTTTTGGGTCATTTTCATGCTTCATATCCTGACAGAGGAGATACAGTTATAAGACAACCTACAACATTCCTTTAATTACATGAAACCTCTGAGATCATTTTTCCTTTTCTGCACGTCTTCTTAAATTCTCCATAATATAACACCACATCTTTCATAGCAAAATGTTCAGAACAGTCTCAACTGTCTCTGTAATGAGGATCAACTGATTTAGATCACCATGTAAAGAGATACTATGACCCTAAAACTGAGGAGTTGTACAGGTTCTTCATATCTCTCGTGTAAACAGACCTTTGTTTATGTGGGAGACTTGTTTTGGTGTTGAAGGTTCACCAAAGTCTGGGCTTCACTAAAATTCTGGATTTATGAATAAAACAGAAAAGTCTGTAATTGTCTAAATCTTTATAGCTGTATACATTTAGAGGTTCATTACATATGTCTGGACTGTGCACTGAATGAAGAGTGAAGGTTTCTGACAGTCCGTCCTGACTGATTTTCATTAATCACACAGAATGTAGACAGACATGTGAATCAGTCAATCACACACACTGAGAGACAGATGGGTCAGCCCTTAATGATGTCCTGAGTGCTCACTGATCAGGAATTAGTGATAGACAGATCAGGTGCATCTCATCCCCTGTTCATAGACTCTGATCTCTGGATGTGAATCATGTCTGAGCTCCAGATAACTGACTGAAGGGAAAGTTCAGACTCTACAGATTCAGGATATGTTTGAACTGGATTTCTGTGCTGTATTATCACAACTACATCCATAGAGACAGATAAACATATGATATTGGTTGACCCCAAATTGTAAATAGTATTTTTACCATTTTAACCCTGACAGACTGTAGGTTTGCCATCGTCCTGCAATTGATGTTGAGAATGTCAGTGAGGTCGTGTGTGTTGGGTATTTATAGGTTGCTGTGCTCATAAATACTTCTCTCTCTCTCTATCTCACACACACACACACACACACACACACACACACACAATGTATGTAGAAAGCTGTGCTAACAGCACTAAAGAACGGGACTGTCACGGTTATGCAGTTTTAGCTGATTATGCATTGGTGTGTAAATAATTTTGATCAACAATTTTCATATTTTGTTCATTGTGTTGTATAAATGACTAAATTAACTGAACAGATGTCCTGCTTCCTGTCTGTCCATCTCAGTAGCTCCAAACTGACAAAGCTCGACCTCAACATTTACAAACAGCTTCCCTTTAAAGCTTTAATAACAGGCCAGTGAGTGAGTGTGTGTGTGTAGATGTGTGTTTATGATCCACAGCAGTTGTTCTTACAGACTGTAAAAAAATGAAAGAAATTTAGGGGGCGATATGGCTTCTAAAAAGTGTTCTACAGTGTTCATATGGTCCACAGAGTCATTCTGGCCTGAACAGCTAGATGGTCAGTCAATTAATAACAGCCAAATAGAGGAATAATCACATACAACAGTTACATAACACTATGGACCAAATATTTTAGTTTAAATTCTTTAGAAATAAATTTGAAACATATATATTCTACTCAGAAGTGTAGTTTTGTCAGTTTGTTTATTTTTATTTGTATTATTAACTTTGACCTTCCTCTTCCTCTGTAGCTCATGACCGTGGGGAGACTGTGCGGGTCACTCTATGCCAGGCTCGACCTGGTGGCTCAGTGGACACCGTGGCTGAGGAGCAGTTCCAATTTGTGCAGGACCTCGCGCTGGATATGGCCCACTTCCTGCTGAGCGCATCTGGCCGTCGGGACGGCCTGGAGGGGGCGCTGCTGCTGGACGAGTGTCAGATCCCCCTGCAGGAGTGCGAGAGACTGGATGAAACACTGTCCCTCGCACTCAGACACATACCACTCCCTCCAGGCTGGAGCGTCCTCGGTACGGACATCAACACACACTTTAACTCAGGTATGTCAACACACACTCTAGCACTGGTATATAAACACACATTCCAACACACACTTTAACTCGGATATATAAACACACACTCCAACACACACTTTAGCTCGGATATATAAACACACACTCCAACACACACTTTAACTCTGATATATAAACACACACCCCAACACACACTTTAACTCGGATATATAAACACACACTCCAACACACACTTTAACTCTGATATATAAACACACACCCCAACACACACTTTAGCTCGGATATATAAACACACACTCCAACACACACTTTAACTCGGATATATAAACACACACTC
>BRDA01033623.1:0-12581 GCA_036984385.1 Crenuchus spilurus | reverse complement strand
GTTAATGTTTTTGCGTTTTTGTGATTTGTAATAGCGCTTCGTTAATGTTTTTGCGTTTTTGTAATTTGTAATAGCGCTTTGTTAATGTTGTTGTGGTTTGCACTTCAGGGCCACCGTAGTAATACTGTTATACTCTTATTTACAAGAATGAATGTGCTGGGTTTGATTCACATGGAGAAAAATCTTCTCACGGTGTACGATATGCCACAAATGACATGATGTCTGTGTAGATACATAGATACTTTATTAATCCCTTGCGGAAAATTCAGGAAAAATGTAAAAATTGCATTCATTGAACAGCACAAAACATAGTACACTAACAAAAACATACACTGACATTTTTTAGTGTAATAGTGATAGACTAAGTAAAAAAAGAATAATTTCTTTGTCACAAAGAAATCTGTAACTTTAGCCGACGAGCTCTCGCCCCTAGCTGCTTTCGCGTGCTTTGTTGAATTGACGTGCACAAGATCGTTGGCACCTTTATTTGCTACAGACACACAAGTGCCTGCCTTACACGTCAAGCACTCTGCCTCATACGGATCACGATCCTGGCGAAAGCACAGGAATTTTTTCTTTAACTCCTCCGCAAAACGTACACTTTCGTTTCGGCATTGCCGTAGAACCGGCGGACACACACGGGCTTTCGCTTGTAAACACTCGGGGGTAGACTGGTAAGCCCACGTTTTCTTCTTCACACACACACAATGCAAAGTAGATAGATTTGAGGACAAGGGCGTGACTAATTTGCGATACAGAGAAACCTGGAATGGAGTGGAATGGAACGGAGTGGCAATTCTAATCATAATGCATTGTATGTATTATGTTTGAGGCAGTCGTACAAAATTCCGGACGATTTAGAAATTCCCCCCGGACATTTTTAAAGTCTCAAAAGTAGGACATCTCCGGGAAAAAGAGGACATCTGGTCACCCTATCTCTCTCTCTCTCTCTCTCTCTCTCTCTCTCTCGCGGACATTTAAACTGAGGGAATTGAAGCCGGTTGTGCCCAGTTGGCTAAAAAAGCTAACAATAAAAACGCTACAAATTTTGATCTACGCTCACCAAAAAGGTATTTCAAGTATTTGTTAATTTATATTTAGATATTAAATCGATTTTAAATAATCATTGTAAATTTATAATAGTAATCTGATCAACTGCCTGAATTGAAACACAACGTTAATTGGTAAATGCTAAAAGATAACATCTAACAGCTTTCAAGCTTTAAAATATTTTCCTCTACATCATCTACACAGGTCTCTTGGTGTGATTACTGTGTATCACATTTAATCTAGAGGTTCCAGTAACGGCGTTTGGCTACAATATCACTGTGCAGCAAAATTCTATCAGAACGGTCAGTCAGACGCCTTGTTAAAAAAAACCACTTAATTCCTTAATTATTATACATCAGATTTTATTAACCAATCAAACAAGTTTGGTAACTAAAAGATTTTCCTTTCTAAAGGTTTATATTGTTATAAAAAGGTTTGCCTTGCAATTGTAAAATGGTTGGCAGCCAACGTAATGCAAATGTAGGCCCACCGTCAAACACCCAACGTCTGGCCAACGTAAGCCCACCTTCGAACACTGGTTGACAGCCAACGTCTGGCCAACATAGGCCCACTGGCCAAAACGTCATGCCAATGTAATCACTGTCGTTGAGCCAACGTTGGGCCAACGTATACTTGCTATCTGGGTGGTCTTGTGACTAGAAGGTTGCTGGTTTGATCTCCTAACAGGATATATAAAGTGCCCTTTAGCGAGGCACTTTACTCCCAACTGCTCCCCAGGGCCATGGATAGGGACTACCCTATACATATGCTCACTAGTATGGGTTTATGTGTTTCACTGCACTGATGGAATAAATGTGGAGGTCAAATAAATCAGAGCAAGCAATGATTGTTCACTTTCACTTTCACACAAAGTGGAAGGGCAGGAAGAAATAATCAAAGAAATAAACTGTGGAAGCCTAAATGGTAATGATCAACTGAATGTTAATGAGTCTGTGTGTAGATGCTTTGGATGTCTATCTGACCTAAAATAACAAGATTTGAAATGTCTGTAATGTAATGGTTGGGGGTGGAGGGGGGTGGTGAGTATTAAAGAGGAGGACCAGCTGTACTGGTGGGAGGTGGGGGAGGTGTAGCTGCTACTATTCCACGAAGGTTGGCTACTCCTCTCTACGTCACAGTCTGCAGGTCTTTAAAGGGCAGCAGATCAGCACATCACGGTGTTTAGTGAGATCCTCCTCACACCTGAAACGAGCCAGCTGTGTGGATGTTTGCTCTGTGAACGAAGCTGGTGAAACAGGACGGGTGCACCGTGGATTTTTCTCCCCTCTGTTCATGGTGAGGAGTCTCAGGGTGAGTTATTGACTTGAACAGAGACTCCATCACAGGGACACATTAAAACATTCCTATTGGAATATCTTCATGTGAGCAGTCACATTGACTGATTTTAAGACTTTTCCTGTCGAGATACAGAAAGCTGGTATTTAAAATTTCGATCGATACAGTGTTTTCTTCCCTGTTTATTTTTAAATTCGACATTTTTGTGTTAGAAATTAGAGTTGGGGCAGAAACAAAGCACGATAAACACCTCTTCTCAGACTGCACCGGCTTCATTTTTCCTCTTCGAGTTGTTATTCAGAAAGTGGTGTTTTCGTGCTTGTTAAGCGGCGCCTCCAGGCAGCTCAGCCGCTCAGTTCTGACAGTGAGTGCGTGAGCGACTCAATCGGCAAACATGACGGATGGACCGAGACAAAGAGGCAGCGTAGCGACGGCAGGCCGCGCGGATGGAGGTGCAGGAGCCGGTAAACCTGCCGGAGAGTCTGTGGCACTGAAGAAAGAGATCGGCCTCGTCAGTGCCTGCGGAATCATAGTGGGTGAGTGTTGAGTTTATCCATCAATAAGGTTTTAATGGGATGTTATTTCACTTCCCCAATAATGTGGCTACTAACGATGTAATTTTACAATTTACAATATTAAATCTTACATATATATGTATATATATATATACACCACCCTTGGTTTGAATGGCACTAGAGAGTCCTTAGGTGATTAACTGGTCCACCGTAGTGTGGTGGTTGCTCTGTACACTTGCTGGAAACGTCCTTCATTTCTGACATTAGTGGCCTGTAGGACACAACTGTTATGCTATAGGGAGGCCATTCTCAGTACATCTTCATTACAGCAACATCCCACAAAGTTAGTGGTTTCTGAGATGCCACCACCACCATGCTTCACACTGTAGCCTATTATAATGCCCTTTTGTACATCAGTCACATCACATCCTTTTCCCATGATTAACAATTTGCCCTCTGATACAACTGACTGGTGTGCTCACTTATGTGCAGAAAACTATATCACATCACATTTGTGATATATATATCAGGACACTTTATCCATCATCTACTGTAATTGTAGTTTTATTGTCATTGCATGAAGGGTTCCACATTAATGTGTTTCTGCAGGTTATGTCTGGATAGTATTTATAGTCTACACATATTTAGACACATACTTAAGTGTAGCCTTTATTTATAGTCCACACATTTTAAACTCTGTATAGTCTGTGTAGTCTAAGTCTAAGTAAACTTGCTTATGTTATCTGTGCATATTGTACCATCAATGTAATGTATGTCTAATTCTGTTACAATACTGGCTGCAAAATTTTATTCAGGATTCAAAAAGCCTATTTATAGTGAACTATGGTAACTGTATACATTTGTAATGTTATTCTATAGGTCTCATATAGAATGTAGTACAGAGCATTTATATCCCGGCCAACATAATACTCTGTTATACACACACAGCATTCTGGTCAGCTGACTGATCAGGGTACAATCCTATACCAGATGACGTTAAAGGTGGTAATTGACTAGTTCATTTTGTTATTGTCCAACACTTTTCTCATAGTTTGGCACAAAGCAGTAGTTGGGAGTCATGCAAAAGTGTACATTTCACAATTCCTCATTTGTACTTTCATAGCAGGCAGATTGATGAGGATATATTTCTAATCCAGAGTGGGTAAAAGGTGAGATTACTGTGGATCATTTTATTCTTATCCAGCATTCTTCCTTACTGTTTGTTCTTGGTACAGAGGCAGACAGATAAAGCAATCGGAGCAGCCTGTGCTAAAGCAGAGTAGGTCTCATCCGTAAAAGCCCATTGACTCTTTTGTTTAGGATGATTAAGCGGGTTGATGAGTCAGAACATGCAGTCAGGTCTAGAGTAACAAAAAGATTACAAACTGCAATCACAGAAACATGAAAGTCTGTGTGCTAAACAGAAGCACAGGACACAGTATAACAGCATGTTATCAAATCACTTGTTCTACTGATCTGAGACCAGTTTTGACGTATGTCTGATAAAACATTACGTTTATGTTTTGATGAGAAGAGATGAATGCATATTAGTGTGTGAGTGGCACTTTTTCTCGCAGGTTTCCATAATCAGGTGAGAGTGACCTTGAAGAGAAGCACAGCTCAGAGGTTTCTATGGAAACTGAGTGTTCAGGACATGTTCTGCAGATCTCAAGGGGGAGATCATCCACAATAGGCAGGCTGACGTTAGTGGAAGTTGCCCTTTAAGTGTTCTGATTTGAGGCCAGATTGGTATTTTCTTTGTTACTGCTTAGCTTTCGAAATACAGTTGGAACAACATGCAAGGTGATGCACAGATTGACCCCTTAAACCCTAAGTGTCCATATATTTTTGTATATGTGACATATACACAGTTTCATAGCTAAAACAAAGTAATTACTAGCAGTTACTGAATTATAAGCCTGCATTAAAAAGGGTTAAAGGTACTCTGGGGAAAAATGAAGTATAGTACAGAGGTTGTCTTATGGTTATGGCTTTAATATTGACATTAGCCAGAGCTGTTTGACGTGATGATAAGATTAAATCAAGATTAATAAAATGAATTAGTTTCAGTATGGCAGCCCATGTAGTTCACTAAGTTATTAATGGTAATAAACAGTAAGTTGAGTCTTTGTACCTTGGTCTGGTCACTCATCCACACATTTCTCACGTGAATATCGTTATCAGCTACCTGTCATATTGTATCTCACAAATGACCACTAGCCAGCCTTTGTTCTGTGCTTACTTCACTGAGTTTCTCAGAAAGCATTAGAACCACTTCCAGGTATCACTTCAATCCATGTCAGACATTTGCCTAACAGCACCAAATTTTTGGATACTTGACAGGGACCCGTAGGCTAGATAATGCCTTCATATTAATACAGCATTATATGGCTTTGATCCAGCTGGGTCTTGTTGTATCTTATATATTCTGATGTTACAGGTGCAGAGCATATAATTTATTTATTATCAATATACTGTATTGGTGTTGATAATAGTCAATTTGACAAAAGCTGCAGTATGAAAATGAGCCTATTTTTGTATATGAACCATGTTTTATTTACTCTGTACTGTGAGAATTTAGCAAGTAATTTCTCAAGTGTTGCAGTGTAGGTGTTTTGATGAATGCCAATCAACAAAATTAGCAATACACAAATTATTTTGGCCAAATAGGTTAGTTTTACCAGTACATTTATAACAAGTTCCCTGGACTGCAAATTAGTCACTTTGCATGTTTAAGGTGGTAGTAATTTCAGGCAGGTAGTACAGTGCATTGAACATCTTGTTAAGAGTTTGGAAAATAGGTGACAAAGCAAATGTTAGTGATTGGCAAAAAGGAGTGATAGCATTTGGTCGCCAAAGGCCACAGTGTGAAGGAAGTATCTGAATTTGCAGGTGTATCGAAGTATACAGTCATATGGGTCTACCAGCAGTGGTAAACATCCCAGTCTACAGGAAAGCTGAAGACCTTGTGTGCCACTTTGCAGCATTTGTTGATAGTATGCAGTTTTCTTTGAAATGTTCTTTCAGAAGTAGTTTGTGAAGGACTTGCGTTGACTTCTAGAAGCAGATCTTGCCTGGAAGTGAAGAGATTTTCATATACAACTCATGAAACCCATTGGCGGTCCCTGTCTGTCAACTTTGTGTTTCGTCCATAATTCAGAGGAGGATATCCTGTAGACTGGGATTTTTGCCACTGCTGGTAGACCTGTGTGACGATGCTTCAATACACCTGCAAATTCAGCTACTTCCTTCACACTCTGGTCTTTGGTGCCCAAATACAATCACTCCTTTAAGCCAATCATTACTATCTGTTTTGTGACCCATTTTCAAAATATCAGATAAGATATTTATTGAACTGTACCACCTCTTATCAATTTATGAATCCTGTGACACACCCCACAGGTATTTATAGCCTGATCCCCCTCTTGCAACACCATCTGCAGGAGCCTAAAATTGTTATCATCTTAAACATGTAAGATGACAGTTTTTTTGTCCAAGGATCTTAAATTGCAAACAGTTTTGAAATATGTACCAGTATAAATGCAATATTGATGTATTATGCATATTGGTAAATGTAGACACCTCAGACTTGTAAAGGTTACCTAAGGGTACTGGTGGGATTTCAGATATCTCATGCACATTTCTGTATTTTTGCTTCTTTTCTCTAAAAGGAAAAGACAGAATTAGCTAATTAAGACAGAATCAAGAGGACTTAGATGTTGGGGGGCAGTAAGTTCATGCATTCTTCTCCTCTGCAATAATTGGAACTGATTAATCTCAAACCCAAGTAAGGGGTGTTGATGGATTAGTTGCTGATCTACTTGGACTGCATCCAAACTTCAAGTCAGTGTACAGTAGTTGCCCACTGTCTATGATCCGGGGTGTGGAGTTTAGACCAGCGGTCTGTAGACAAGCAATGTCCAGTTCTATCTGCAAAGGTACAGTGTAGCTATAGTGTAGCTTTCATTCCAAGTTCACTTGATTCTACTTGCTTAATCAGTTGGTCGCCAGCTGTAAACAGTTGATCACATGAGCTTTGTTAGAATTAAATCCTACTGCCACACCGGCTCTTTGCGGATAATACAGGACACCCCTGCGGTAGACTAATCATTTGGCTAGCTTTCAGTCACCAGGTCAGCTCCATTCATTACTTTAACACCCCAATTCAATAGGAGATTAATCAGTGCTCACTTCAAAGTGCTAAAACATTGAGTACAATTCTGCAGGCTTTGGTTCAAGTCACTAAAATAGATGAAAGTGCTGCCAAAGTGATGCTGTCATCAGTGATTCTCAAAGCTAAGCAATTCAAAACATGCTCCTTGTCTGTTGTTGCAACACAGGTGTCATATGGTTTGGAAGCAGAAATGAAAGCAGCTTGTTCAAAAGAAACTGGAGAAATAAGCAATCTTGTGTTGTCACTTTGCGGAAGAGCCATTTTGGGAACACATTGTATTGTAGGATGCAGTCTGAATGCCTATTGTTAGCTTATAATATTAATCGAGTTCAAGGCAGTTACTGTATACAGGATATGTTCTGTTTGTGTGTAAAATCCCTTCTATAGAAAGCACAAAGAGATGTATGTTAATTTAAGGTGCAAGCTTGAGTTCCTATGTGACAAATATAGAAGGAATAATATAAACTATGCACATTCTTTCTTCTGCAGCGCAGTGTTACTACAACTTGTGTCGGCTTCCTGATGCCACATTAAAAAAAGAAAAACTGCACACCACACAGAGCAATGAGTACAGCAACCTGTCATCATGCTCAACAAAATTCATCATAGAACCTTTTTTCATAGGAAAGTAAATTGTAATTACAACTGATTGAAAGCCCATGTACACTTTGAGGCTGGTGCCTAAATAGGCTGACAGATAAACCGCCCCAGTTCAGGAGATTACAGAGCAACACGGGGAGAATCAATATGGGGTTGGAGGGGATTAGCAGTGCGCAGCCCGTTGGAGAGATTTATTATTATGGGACAGCATAACTGAGATAGTGGAATTGCACTGACATTTTACAGCCTTTGAGCATAGTGTAGTAGATACAATCACACACACACACACACACACACACACACACACACACACACACACACACAATACAATACAATCTGCTAACAAGTCAAAAAACATGAGTCACTGACAACAGATTCAAAAGTAGCTCCTAAAGGAAGCAGTTTATTCACCCACGTTTACGGTACCCATACTCTTAAGACAGAGGGTTACACTATCATATGCTGTGCTGTATACTATAACCGTGACAACGTAGATGTGGAGAAGCACAAGCAGTACATTGGAACTGAAACACTGTGGTAAGTGTGTGTGCGCGGGGGGTGGGGGTGTTATGGAGCATGGTGTGGGACGGGGGGGTGTTATAACCACAATCATACACAAAATGTAGACTCACTCTTGTACATGAATTACCAACCTAGTGCTTTGTCTACACAAACATTTTGCACAGTTTAACCAATCATTGTAAACAAATTTACTGAATACAGTATGTCCACGGTGGGCATCACAGTACCTGAGGAGTCCTTGCCATGCACAATATTTGATTGATTGGCCCAAACCCAAGAATAACTGCAAGCCACTAAAATATGATAAGACTGCAGCTTTAATTGACTTTGTACATAAATTAGTTCTTTCATAACTACTGTTGATGTTGGAAAACATTTACAGAATGTTGGCAAAAACTCCAGAGACTAAAGTCTCTTTAAGAGACTTTATAAACATGGACATCGGTCACTTGTTGGAATATGAATATGAAAGCTTGTACCACTCAACATGGTGTCTTTCTGTAGAGAAAGCCCTTCAAGGAAAAGAGCCAGTCTGGCCTTTTTGATGTTCTTTTTTTAGTATTTTAGTCTCTTTTCATTCAAAGAACTAGTGTGGTCTTATATAAGCTGAAATATCCGCCCATTGGCTAAGTGAACAGACTTGCCTATAAGGACTTGAATTTAACTTACCGGTAAGTAAAAATTGTTGCATTTCAGTTTGTATCAAAATGCCTACATTTTTCAAACTGGACCATGCTTAGAATGACTACACAGTGGTTTTTCAGTTTTAACGTAATGTGCTACCAAAGTGGACTAGGTGGACAGTTGTATAATCTAATTCAGACTATGCAGAATGATAACAGCAGTGAATATGAATTTGCTCAATTACTCAACAATAAAATTACGATTGAGCTTACACAGACATACATTAAATATTACTTGAAATTGCATTCCTAATTGTGAGTGTTACCAATGCTAAGTTGTCAGTTTATCATTGAGTTTAGTGATACATTTATCAATGTTCTTGCAACAGTTGCCACAAATAAAAGCATTCCTTGACGCAGCAGAAATGTGTATATTATTCAGACTAATAATTTGGTCAGGTTAACCTTGGGAACAGGAATATTTGTTCCAAACTACAGTTCTGTGACATCAGTAGTAGCTGGAGATCAAAGGTACATAAAATATTTCTGGCAGTACCTCTAGAGTTAAGGCCACTGTTGCTGCTCTGAGCTTTAGTGTGCAAACTGCACACCCAGAAAGAGGAAGTGATGGGAAGTAATGTGAACAGGAAGACCTTCTGCTTGGGTGTTCCACTGGAGTCAGCAATGCACACGGATCCACTTGTGTTGGAGCTGCACATAAGCTGTATATTGCTGTCTGAAGGGAATCCTGGATAAAACTGGCTCTAACCAGTATTTTGGTCAGCTTTGTCTGAAGTCAATTAGCATGGACTGCTGTGTTTCTATGAATTAAAACCAGAGTGAGCCAGTGGGAACCAAAGTACTCAACTGACGGCATGGGCCTTGCTTAAACAAGCCACTTTTTGACATCATGGAGCATATAAAGTTATATAACATGTGCTTTGGTGGCATGAGGCGTGCTAAAATTTGAGTAAAAACAGAACCGGAATTAATGGTTTTGATCAGAGGCCATCTCACCACTCATGACTCTCTTGAATCATTTGGCTTACTGAGAGAACTCAGATCTGTGAGAACCTTAGGTGTTAGCATATTTAAGCAAGACACTTAATGCAATCCCAGTACAGTCACACTGAATGATTGCCCTCCTATCTGTGCTCATCATCTTTTACAGCCAGATAGTTTATCTTCATGTGACCTTTGGCCTAATTATCTACATAAGAATTGAGTGGGAGGCCTCAGTCCTGCAGATCTTCTCAGTTTGATCATTTTTCTTACAATTCCAGAGTTTGTGATCTCAGTCTGGGACGTGAACCTTAAGATCACGATCAGAGGAGAACTGCTGTTCACGTTGAGCATCCAACAGGGGCGTCCTAGGATAAAGGTCACACAGTCCTTTTCATGTGCACCAGTTATATTTCTTGTCCCCTTTTGTTCCCCAGAGGCTCTTCTCAGTAAACATGAACATCTGATGAGTATGGAGTGTGTCATAGTATTGTTCAGGTTAAAACACACATGTGCATGCATGCATGTAGCAACATGTAAGCTATTCATTCACACGCTGGGTATTGTGGAAAGCCCCCTGTGTCTCACATGCTTACACACACTTGGACAGTCTGCACTCATTCACCCCCATTCTGTCTCCTCATCCTCATTTCTGAGTCAGCAAATTACACTTTCTGTCTACTGGCCTTGTACTTGTTCTCTCTCTCTCACACACACACACACACACACACACACACACACACACACACACACACACACACTCTCTTGACATTCTCATTTCCTCTTGATTCATACTGCCAGGTCTGCGCCTCTGTCTACCTCGTTGGTCTTTTTATATCCCTCCATTTTTCTCTGCCACACTCAAGGCGACGCTTCTCACTGATATTTATCTCCTCTCAGTGTGTGCTCAATTGATCCCTTCATCCTTTTTTTCATCTCTGCCAAATCCAGGATGTCTATATTTTCCATTATACCCATTTAGTTCTTTCAGATTCTACATTTCAGACACCTTATTGTAGTTTCTAGAGCTGTCACAATGAACGTGAGCACTCAATTAAAAATACCTGATTGGTATTTACCTTCTTTATAAATCAGCTTTCATTATTTGGACATTTTGTAATGGATATTTATGATATTGTGATATTCTCCTAATGATTTCTCTTAGAGTAAGGCTGATGAACACATTATGCATTTATAGCCTCATAAGTCGTTATATCTCCTTCCTTTATTACACTCGTCTATAACATAAGAACAGCCCCACCAGTTTGTATTGAAGTCCATGTAGTTACTGAGTAAGAAGTCTTAGTAATGTGATTTTAAGGTGTGTAAAGGCTTTGTTGTTTATCTTTTTCCTTTTAAAAGACTGGCCATTTGTTATTCTTTGTCGCTCAGTAAAGTCTATTTTTATAGTTTTATTGTTTTAAATTCTGTTTTATTGTGCTATTAGTAATATATTGAACACATTCAGCCCTAACAGCCTCTCTTTTCCTGTCCAGCTCTTCTTTGAATTTGCTGAGGATGTCTTATTACTTTGCCCTTTGACTGCTGCGTGTGTTACACCCTTATCTGAATCACTTTTGGCTTAGGACTTTAAAGCCCAAGCACAGTATGGAAGCTACACTACCGCTCAAAAGTTTGGGATCACACATTACACTGAACATCTGTGACAACCTGGACTCTTATTTCTGTGTGTTTTTTTGTTTTGATTTGATGATAAAATCCACAAATTCTGCTGCACCAGACACTCAAACGTTTCTGTTAGAAGAGTGAGGTAGGACAGAGTCATGTCCAGTGATGTCTCACACACAATGTGTTAAACTTCTGGTGGAGATTAAACAGCTGTAGTGAAGCTTCTAAACTCTTCTAAACTCACCATCAACAACTTGTGAACTAAACACAGTGACACTGTCCTACCTCAGCTTTCTACCATATAAGACTGAGCATCCGGAGCAGCAGCATCCATGGACTTTATTATAGTCTAGAAAAATAAATAAATAAATTAATAATAATAATAATAATAATAATAATAATAATAATAATAATAATAATTATTATTATTATTATTATTATTATTATTGATTTATTTATTTTTCTAGACTATAATAATAATAATAATAATAATAATTATTATTATTATTATTATTATTATTATTATTATATAATTATACTAATAATAATACTAGCAAGAAAAGTAATATTAATAATAATAATAATAATAATAGGGCCCTTCTGAAATAAAATTAGATTGTCATGGAAAATCCTGGGTGATCCCAAACTTTTGAGCGGTAGTGTATGTATTTGCAGCTGTGGTCACTGATTGGTTCTTAAGGCGTCCTTCTATTAAACACATCAACATACTGTAGAATGTCATTCAATAGTTCATCTCATAATGGTGATTGAGGAGTTTCCTGAGCTTGTTCATTAACCATTTTCTTTCTTGGTCTTTTTTTGATTCAGGTAACATCATTGGCTCCGGCATCTTCGTCAGTCCTAAAGGTGTACTGGAGAATGCCAGCTCTGTGGGTCTAGCGCTCATCGTCTGGATCATCACAGGTGTCATCACAGCCATCGGAGCACTCTGCTATGCTGAACTAGGTGTCACTATCCCAAAGTCTGGTGGTGATTATTCTTATGTCAAAGACATCTTCGGAGGACTAGCAGGGTGAGATTCTTTAAAGAGAAGATCTAATATAAACCACACTGATTATTAGGCTTTAATGAGACATATCCAGACTAAACCTAAAGTAATAATTAATTCATGTCAATTACCTTGTTCAGTTTAGTGTTCTGTAACCATTT